>JABFQC010000659.1:0-24677 GCA_022817085.1 Psilanteris sp. ZL-2020
TATAGGATTGATCATTTTATTAGTGTGTATAATGATGATAAGAAGAATGTAAGATTATTTTGTTGATTTTTTATTTTTTTTTTGTTTTTTTGGTTTTTTTGTTTATTGTTTTTGAGTGATTGTTTACTTTAATTATTTTTTTATTTTTATTTTATTGTATATATTTATAATATATAGTTTATGATATATATTTATTATATTATTTGTTTATTTTTTTTTTTTTTTTTTTTTTTTTCTTTTTTTTTTTGTTAACCTCTATATAGTTTTGTTTTCTTTCTACAACTCAAATAGCCTTCTCTTTGTAGCTAAAAAAAAGCTCGTTAACTTTTCTTAAAAAACAATGAAATCGCGATAAGCATGCGAAAGTCACCTGAATTTATCGGTTCTTAGGTCTTACCTAGAGAAGTACGTGCATATTAAAAGAACCTTTAAACCACCGTGTAAGTTGAATTTCATGGCGCAGCACTCGGGAACATAAAGTTGGGGTAAGATTAATGCGAAACTTTCGGCGTACTTTTGACTCGTTTTTGTATCTGCTAACAAAGCTTTACATAAATAATGCGAACAAAACAAGACCGCGACCAACTTTCGTAATAAAGATGAACACGACGTTGGGTTGTGCGCACGATTGCGTTTACGCTTTTAATTACACCTCGTGACACAAGTGTGCACTTTCAAGGTGACACGTAAGTAAATAAACAAACACCTTAGAAGTAATTGTTGATAATAAAATGTAATTACTATGTAATTCAATTAGATTAAATTGACGAGAAACTAAAGTAAATAAATCTAATGTTGTGCTTGTGCAGAACAATATAAAAATAACAAATTTAAGCATTGTACCTCAGAGATCAATAATAAACAGAAATGAAGAACGTGCATTACTTATATGTAATATAATTGAATTTATACAATAGCCACATATTATAAGTAAAATCAATTAAAAACAAATGAATTAGCATATAATTGTATTAATAATAAAATAAATAATAAAATTTATTTTACATATAATTGATTATTTTCATATTATTCGTCAGACTTATTTAAAATATAAATGACCTTTTAATTGTTTATTTCGATAAATGTTTTTGTAGCTTGATACAAACAATAATGACCTTGAACGTATTAATAATGAACGCAATACTAAAAAAAATAAAAATATTTAAAAATAAGTTACTATACTAAATACTTACATGAAATCAAGATAATTGTTGATAATCAGGAACCATTTGGATAAGTCGACACGCATTCTACGCTTATCATTTATGTATTTTAATTTATCACACGTGATACACAATGCTATTTACATTTTCAACCAATGCGCTTTCCTTATACATTACTCCCAGCCATTTCTTCCTCTCCTGTTCCGAAATATACCTTTCTTTTGCATGCTGAACAGCGTTTTGTGTGCTTTACATGTGAGCGTGAAAAGCTCGTGTTACGTGTTATGTGTTCTCCTCCAGCCGTGACTTACAAGAGAATAGTACCGCAACAACGGACATCGCATATTACATCCATCCCGTACCATGACTCGAGTGTGGCCTGTGATCCTAAACCAAACAATATGACGCGTAAGCGAAAAAAACCGGGTGCAGGTACGTACCACTTATTTTTACATTGTTGTTTTTCTCGTTCTCTGCAACGTCCAACGATAATGTTGCATGATATTATTATTTTGCATATTGGTTTAGTTATATAAGCATAAGAATTTATTTTAACATTTTATTTATACACATTATATATTATGTTTTTATTAGTGACACATTTGTAGTTAAGACAAATACTTTTATTACTTTAATTAAGGTAACTCGCAGCATAACTTCTTATGCTACTGCAAATTAAATGACAATTCGCCCTATTCCTTGAAATGTTGTTTATGTTTGACAGAACATGTTTTGATGTTACGTTCTTGAAATTATGATTGTGTACAACCTTCAAGCATACTTTAGTGTACTGATTATGAAACATGATTGACACAAATCTGTTACACGCATATACACTCATATAAATTTAATTTAAATTTAATTTTGTCTTTCGTGTTTATTACATTCTTATAAGTAATGTTTTGATTTAGAAAGTGTTAGCTTTATGTTTATGTTTATACTACCGTCCTGGTCATATAAGTGCAATAAACAATATTATGTTTGGAAGGTCATTTGTGTTTATTTTCATTTAGTTTATACTCTCATGACATGGAATTATAATTTCATTCGAGAATTCTTTCGAAAACAATTCTCAAAATGTATATAAATATTAATAAATAATATTTCCATTTAAATATAACTTTTGTAATGACTTTTATTTCAATTTAGTTTAATGATTATATATTTTCTACAATATCAATAAAAAACCATAAACATTATTAATGAATACTGCCACAATACTTTCATTTCTTCAAAGTGAATTAAACATTTGAGCAAAATCCATTTTTGTATTAAAGTTTATTTTACTTTCAATTATGGTACAAATTAATAATTAGTGATACTACGAAACAGGGTTTTAAAAAGAGAAAATGACCAACACTTGATGTTAACGTGTTAACTGAATTTTTCGCAATAAATCGTATGACTTCGCCATTCCTTTTGCTCCCCTTGGCTCCAGCATTTCATGCATAGCTGGTTAAGCGTAGCGAACGGAAAAACCGCACGACTTGTAATTAAACCGCGTTCAAACAATTTTTTTGCATCGCACCCAACTAACAACAATACATACTCGCTCGAGCACTGATTTTTCGTTGGCTCAAGCGAGTAACCAGCAAGATTTGTTTCATTTCACTAGTCGAGTTGTTATTGGCGCGACTCGCCTGCGTCTGTTGACACAAGGGAAAATTACTCCGACCGGTTTTATTGCCACTGTGTATCTTTGAATCATAAGGGCGGTTTCATCGTTTCAGAAATGAGCGAATTTTATCATTTTGATCAATCTAATTTTCGAACGTTAATAATGTTGCACTGTCAAAATGTTTCGGCTTCAGTGTTCGTCATTGTTTTCCAAATAAATTTCACTTTGAATGAAAGATATTGATGAATTTTTGCACGCATTTGAATGCACTTTTCTTCGTTCGATTCAATGTCCTTTTTTTATTTTTTTTTATTTCATTTCGAAATATTTTATAAATAAATATTTTTGTTCTTGTTCAGGAAGCAAAAAAAGTGAACATTTGATTTGCTGTTTTCTAGTCATTCACGACGTATGATATGATTTGCTTGAATATGAATAATTCATCAAATGTGTTTATAAATAGACAATTATAAAAAGAAGATCATTTCATCGTTAATATTTTCACACTAATAAAGGAATCTGAATGAATCTTAGATAATAAATTGGTCCCGTAATATCATTAAATTCTCATGAAATGTAATTTGTGTGCTAACAACAGACCCGATGGAAAATGTGACACCAAATTTTAGAGCGAAACTAGGTACTGATTAAAAACTTTGTAAAAACGTATTTAAAAAGAACGAGAGTTACTAGATTGAAGACCAAGTATGAAAACTCTTAAACAGCATTAACAGCTAATTAGTGCAAGGTTTAATTCTAAAGCTGAGTGTCACATTTTTGGTTGCTCTAATGCAACTTGATTATCTACCTTCTGAAATCGTGGTTCTTTTTATCGACAAATTATTTAAACTACGAATTTTCGAATATAGGAATTTCCGATTGGTGTTTACTATTTACGAATATTACTAATGTGTGTTTTTCTGTAATTCCAGATCCTAATCAGACGGCGAATAATCATTTAGATAGCGTGTCAGAAAACCTTCCCGAACCCGAAACGAAGTCATTTTATGAGAATCTACCATTTCATGGAATGCAAGCGCCCCCTAATAAGGTAAGTTGCTAACAGCAAACTATTTGTTTTCATAACTAATCATCCACACAATCAAACGATTCAAGGTAAGTTTTGCTTTGATTTGCTGCATATGATTCTGAACGAACTGCCTGTTTTTGTAACTGTGTTGTGTTTTCAGATTAAATGCAGTGAAATGACCATAATTGACTAAATAATAATTGGAAGTATATTATGAAATTGCACTTTTATAAATAATCCTTTAAATATAGTTGCAAACTGTATAAGATACATAATGAATCAAAATAATAGCCATTTTGTTAATTTATTTTAAAGTTGTAATATAGTACAAATGTTTTATTTTTAACAACGTGTTTTTGACATATTTTTAGCACATATCTGTTACATATCCTAATCAGACGTTGAATAAATATCTAATGAGAACATTGTTAAATTTGTATTTCATAGACTGAGACATTTTAATCATACTACTATATTTCGTAAATCATTAGATATATTTCAATATATACATATTCCATTGTTAATCCCCGCTATTATGTTAAGCTGAGTAAAAATTGAATTGTAATAAAATAATTCCACAACTAATATATAAAAAAGTATGTTTCGTATTTCAACGTGAGATACAGTCATTTCAAGTTGAGCAAGAACAAGCCAGAAGGCAATTACAAATTTACACCAAATTTAGCAAGCATTCTGACTGATCGCTCAGTGAATATCCAATTGAAATTAAGAACGTTTACAGAAAAGTATATGAAAATTACAAGCATTCTGTGATGCGCCAGTTTTACGAAAACTTCACTCATTACTACTCTTAAAAAGCTATATTACTTCTCATCAGTTGCAGCATGGACCAAAAAATGTTTCTCATCGTGTTTTATTCAGCGCGTTTACTTGAAGTGACGTCCAATCCTTTTGAAAAACAGCCCCCTCCTTAATTTGCCTCCGACCATTTTAGACTGCTAACAAGTCAGACGCGATTTTTTGAAGAACCCCTGAACATGTTACCAGTACTTAAACAAAAAGAGCTGTGCTCGGGAGGAGACTCAATAGGGCTCACAGTGAAAAATCAAAACGTCGACAACTATTTCGCTGGTTGTACTTCACTCGGCGTTTTGCGGTGCTCCTGCGAGCGTCTCGTACTCGTCCCGAGAGCTTTCTATTTCTGTTAATCGAATGAAGTGGTCGCCGGATAGCGACAGACGCACGCAGTGCACCCACTTCACCGACAGTCACTTGCCTACTCTTCCCGTAGCCTTATGGTGGTTTTTCATGCACGCTACTTCCATCGTTCCACTCGCCTAATAAGATTATTTCACGGTGACTTTGCGTCCACAACCAACAAAACATCGCTTTAACCCCAATTTTATTCCTCTCAAGAAGTACCACTTAATGACCGGGTTGCGCCACTGGGATTTGTTGAAAGTTTTTACCATTTCGTAATTTGAGTAGTTCATTCAAATTACGCCCCGAATTGTAAGTTTTACACAAGTGTCCCGGCTACAATGCATTCTTCAAAATCTAATGTTTTGGTTGGTACTTGGACAAGGACATAGAAATTATTTTTTCAAAATAAATAAATTCCAAATGACCTTATCAACTGTTTACGTGGCGAGATGTTTATTTTTCTATTGTAAATAAGCGTTTGCGTTTTATTATAAAATATCATAATAACGGAAATAAATACACTGAGAAAAAGATTCGATAACTGTTATGAAATATATTTTTGAATATAGCAACCACATATATGATAATATTTATTGCTTGGAGTTTGATTTTTATGTCGCATGTAATAAACTATTAATAAATGTGAAAAATATAATTTATATGTAATAACAATTATTATTTCCATTTACATATTATACACAAAGTGATAAATATTATCAAATATGTGATTGCGCCTATACAAAAATATATTTCTTAACAGTTATTAAACCTTTTTTCAGTATAGATTCCATTACATATTTAACGAAATTGCCACGTTTGAATGTCAGAGTAAGGGTTTAATCAAAGTGTTAGTAAATTCAATATACGTGAAGATGTATAGCGACATATTTTTATCGGCTCGCCTAATCTTAGTGTACGTGAACCGTTTGGAATTTCCGCGGAAATTTAATCAGTCGAACTATCCAGTATCTTGTAAAACATGCCTTAAATTCTTAACATACATTGCCTATCCAACACGAAATATTTTGTATGTTAATCCATAATATGTATTTGGTCGCATATGATGTTTAAATCGTAGTCTTATGTAAATTTTTGTCAAAATTGTGTATGTAAATGACAATTCGATAATTTAGATCTTCTTGCACATCACTAAAATATAATTAACATACATAAATGACTTTAGAGAACATTTCGGATTATACAGAATAGGAAGTCATACATTATAACTAATGTGTATTATAATTTGTAATATTAACATCAATATACCTGTACATTGATGTAAGGTACTTGGCGTATAAGGAAATGGGCATTCGCAAAATTATACCAATTTATGACAGCCCAAAGCCGAATTATGACAAAGTAATATGACACTAAATCAGTCATGTAAGCAACACCTATTTATTTCGTAAATTTATATACGCCGCGTTTAGCGCGAGTGGCGTGATGCACGTGATTTGTCTTTGTTACGGCATTTTCGATCTCGGCAATGATAATGCCGCAAACGCACTGGGGTATTGAATAATAATTAGTAATATCATGCAAAACAGTTGACATAACCACTGATAGGAACCTCAATTACACGTTTACCATGAAACATAGTTATTGTGGCTTATCATCTGGGTATTACCCATAAAAATAAATCGTAAAACTATGAAATACGGTAAACTTTGATGTACGTCATCTGTTACATAATTTCCAGTACCAAAACGACCGTTCGAACGTTTCATAATAATATTGACACTAAACAAAAATAATAACAACTCAACCATAATAACATTACAATATTAATACGCAGTTCAAAACAAAACAACACTGACAACAATAACATGTACGCAACCACAATAACAAAACAAAACAAAACTTTTTTCCGACGTTTTATTATTTATTATTGTTTACAAAATTCGATTTAATAAATGTGTGTTTTAAACTTTCAGTCGTTAAGAGTCACACTTCGACGAACTGATATTATTCCGCATGCGTACATTGTTTTCACAGTTCGAGTCATTTAAAAGTTGTAGCTACAGAGGCTTTGTCTAGGTATTGAAGGTATCCAACAGCCACTAACCAAAACCTTATCTCGAAAGTAAGTACCTAAGAGAAGTTAGGTAAAAGGCCATTTGCACTTACGAGTCATTCGATTCTCACCCGGTTCTGCGGCGTAGATTGAATTTCCTTGCCAGGGCGAGGCTCAATCGATGAAGAGCTGCTGGCGTAATGGCTACGTAGCTTGACGTTTAATCAAGGTGTCACTCATTCGAGCCAATTAACTTATTAGTGCGTGGAAGAAGGTTGCGTGTACTTGCAAATCTAACGCAAGTTGCAAACCCTCTTGTCCCTCGGTCTCGCTCTCGAGCACGCCCCCCGTGTTAATGCCTTCTGAGGAACGTCATTAGACTACATTCGAGTGGCGTTAAATTGAATTATTTAATAAGATGCACTCAATGTAAAAGCTGTCCGAGTCGTAACGCAAATTACGACGACGGAAATAAACGTCATTGCGCATTTGTCATAGTTTCTTGTACAACCAAGCGCCTTTCTCGTCATTCTTCTGTTCCTGAAATTTTGCTTCTTTCGTTTCCGTTTCAATATTTGTTTGCTCCTTTTTTCCATTCTTTTTTGTCGAAGAAAATGAGAATTTTTACAGCCGATCGTAAACACGATTCTTACGATGTCGTTATCGTTTTGAAATTTTGAAGACCCGACAAGAATGTGTTTTACTGCCTATATATTTTTGATATCCCTGAATTTTTTTTTGCACAAAGTAATCAGAGGGCAGATGTGAGAATCGGATATCCAGTTTTCAAGACATTAATTATTACGAACTCAAACGTGAATGCTAATGAATTTTAACTTTTCTGGATCAATTTTAACTTTTCAAAAGACTTCATATATTTAATGTTTTCTGTCCGAAGATCTGATACTTTATTAATTAGTTAATTATGATTTTCTGTGCGATATAATTGTATAATTATGGAGGTTTAAGATTTATTAAAATTTAAAATTAATTTGTGTATAACAATTTTAATTAGTCTATTATTTACTAAGATTGTCATATATTTATGATTATATTCAGCAGATAAAAAATTGAATATATAATTCAAATTAAAAATATATAATTCATATCATAAATTTAAATATATAAAATAGTAAAATCTTAAAATAGTAAAATAAATTTTATGTTCAACATTTTTTCTTCAAAGTACTAATATCTAATTTGTAAATTATCTTTCCATTATAATCGGAAATGTATACAAAATATACAATGAAATATAATAATACAAATAAAGATCAACAAAATATTTAGTTCTTATAGAAGTTTAATATGTGTAACATGATATACCCTTTTTGTATTACAGAACATCTGTAATGAAAATTAAGTTCTTACAAAAAATCGTATAATGCAGTCTTTGGATTATAATCAATACATCCAAGAAAATTAAACCAAGTTAATTGACAAAATATTTGTTGTAAACATCAAATTCGTGCAATTATTCAGCAGGTTTTGTAAACCATGCTTAAATATAATTGTATGAATTTTAAGCATGTTCTCTTGCTTAATATTCAACGTACTGAAATATGTAACTGATTTTAAATATTTTAACATTATATATTAAAATTGTATTATAATAATTACAAATAAAAATTCCGTAATACTTGGTAAGGTTTCCATAAAATGCATAACACCGTACCTGAAACTTTACTAGCGCACTAGTGCAAACATTTTTCACGTAATTAAAACTGAAAATAGAACCAACCACTTATTTATTTCAAGCAAGATACATATTGAACTTCCACATTATTATGCAAAGTTTAATTGACGTGATTTGCAAACTTAAAATAAGCTCAAAGCATTTTCGATTGACATGTTTGCTTGATAGATTAAGCCTAGATATAAGTAAATAACGGAAGCGCCACTGTAGTTGCTCGCGCACATTCGCCCATACCCGATACCCTATGTTTTAGTTGGTATCTCCTAAGTTTGCCCGAGTTTCGGCTTTGCATGGCACGTTGCACTCGACCACGAGTTCGGCCTGTTCTTCTCGACCAACCAGCCCCTGCGGTTATGCCAGTTCTGGTTATGAATCGACTCGAAGTCATTTGGGGCCACACTTCGCAGAGCACAATATGCCGAGAAATAATTCCCCGGAGCCTAAATACAACAGCCTCAAGCCACGCCGCCGCAAGTACAAACGCTCTCGATTCTACTCATTGAGACTATGCCGTCGTCACAAAGCAGAAACTGTGTCGCCATCTATATCCTCGTTGCGCAGCATCAAATTGTACGCAATTCCGATCTGCAAGAGCGCATGCCCGCATAGAAAGACTGACGACAGCGCCGCCGACGACGCTGATTCGAACGACAGCGGAAGACCGAGTGAAGCGCCACCTATACCAGCTCCGAGACATATGCGGAAAAGTAGCGACCCCTCCAAACACACGTACCAAAACGTACCCCCACCTATATTTCCAGAGCAAAGCGCCACCTGCAATACCAGTATTAACGCTAAGGCTGAGGTTTGTTGCCAACTAATTGTTATTAATCGCCGAGATCCTCCATGTTCCGACACTCGCCAATATTCCGATCATAGAGTTTCCCTTTTGACTCGAATTGGTATCCCTTTAAGACAAAGACAAGAATATAGAACTCGAACGTAATATGTTTACGGTAAAAACTTTTGAATTCGAATGAATTCGTTCTAAATAAAAATATGAATTGCCTTAAACCAATGGTTTGTAAAATACCGTTGAAAGATCGACAGGAGTCAGACACAACCATTAGTCAAACATGATGTACACTTTCATACGATACAACTTCAATGTCACATAAATAATGGAAAATTTATTATCAACTATTAATCTAAGGTTAATTTACCACGCAATGATTGATGTTTCTAAATTTTTTACTTGTGCGCGATTCCAGGTGCACAGCGTAATTTAATCTGTCACTGTATCACAAAGTGTAATGATACCAGAACACTATGTTTACAGATAAGCGCTGAACATCGACCTTGATGATAATCGGTCCCGATATGTTAGCGAGTGTTGGAACGATAGGATACGCCTATATCTTTGCTCAAGTTGTAATCGTTATTAAAAAGTATCACGTTTCTTGAGTCATCCGGTCACCCTTAATTTTCGTCCCTCGTCCATTAGGATCCTTCACTTTCCTCAATCCAAGAAGCTATGCGCAAACACATGGACGTGAGCCTCGCATGTTTATCCAGTCACGCGTCAAGTAAGTTTCTCTTGAATTACAACTTTTTTTTGCCACTCTTGATCTACCTGACGTAACACCACCTTAATTAATCGTCCGCCTGCTCGTTCCACTTTCTTATCGTACTTATCTGGTTAATGCATCCGGCTTGCTTTGTGTGTAGAAAGAAGAGGCCCATATTTCGATGTAACTGGGTTCCTGATCCAGATGTACCAGATTTAGTGGTAATTAACAATGTTGTTTTCTACCAGGAGTTCTGATCGATTCAAGTTTCTGAAATAAATATTGTCAGCCTTAAAGGCGTTTCAAGTTGCTCACTTATTAAATTCAATCCATTAAATGTTTAATTTTATTTTTAATATTTTTAGAGTAATTAATTAGGATGAATTCGTTTCTCAAATAGTAGAATGAAATCAACAGAATGTGGAAATTAAGATTGTAATATTTCACTTTAAATTTTTCAAGTTTGATTATACTGTTAATAATCAATTATTTCGATTTACCGATCAGAACTTTATACACATTTGGCACCCACCACTTGAATGCAATACATTAGAAATGTTTTCAAGATCTCCAAATAAAGTCAAAAACTTTCTGTATGCTTTCCTAATTAACCCAAATGCTATAACACCCATTTAATACTTAACCAACCCCATTACTAACCACAACTGTTGCAGAAAAATAGTATATGCGACTACAAAGAGCACTACCAGCAACAGCATCAACAGCAACAGCAGCAGGAGATGCAGCAATACGGTTATCCAATGCCAAGCAACAGTTCAAGCCAATTAACTCTGCCATTAACTCGCACCCTTTACCAATCCTCGTCCGTAGTAAGTCCCCTGCAAACGTCTTTCGTGCAATCTGCAAATAACCATCAGCTGCGAAGCAATATGCTTGCCCATGCGCACGATGGCGATGGGCCAACGCTGCTCTCGCTAGTGCAAGATTGCGCCGACGACAGCTCCACCTACGAGCGTTCGGGGCGCAACCGCACAGGTGGCGCCAGGCGAAATGAACGCCGGAAGCACCGTAAGCACGAGCGCAATGAGCGCAAACACCAGAAGCAGCGACGGCGGCAGCCTAATGAACCTTTGCACTGCGATCTGGTGGATCAGGAACTCGGCATTCCTGAAAGCTTCAAGATATCCTACCCCCATTATTATGAGGATGCGATTGCTGAGTGTCCCCAAGAATACCATCAGATAACGCAGCAGCATCAACAAGGTCGGTATAATGGTGCTGGCAATAATCTCCAACACTATTCGGATCATTCGCTCAGTAAATCTAGGAATAAAAATTCGAAGAGCAACAATTCGAGCAGGGATGCCAAATCTTCGTCTACGCCATCTATAGCGCAATATGCCGAGCTACAATTTCGTGACGTTGGTCAAGAGATCGACGTCTGAAGGTAGGTCGAGAGAAAATTGGTTCTTGAGAACATATCATATTCTGGTTTTACAATATTTATACAATCCTTGTTATATTTTCTTTGATCACTTATCTTCTAAATAAATGTTTACAATTATTCTATATTCTAAAACAATGTTAATTGTGAACGAACACAAGAATCACGAATCGAAAAAGTGTTTATATATGCGTAACGGATTCTAATAAATACATCCGTGATTAGAAAATATTCCTCTGATTCTTGGACCGTTAATGTAATAATGATGATTGAATTATACACTAATAGGTAGGTTTTGTGATGTTTTTGGTGTTGGTTTTACGCATTTGTTATGTAGATTTGAAGCGTGTGCTTTTTGGTTTTTGCTTTCGTGCGTCCATAATGAAGCATAATTTTTTACACTCACGATTTAACAAATTAATTGTAATGTATTAAAATTTATATAATTCATTATATTTTTGATTCCAGTATATAATTTTATGTTGTTATTTTATTATAACAACATTGAAAACACAAGTACATACTTATAAAAGTTAATTTAGTACTATTTTAAATATATATGTCAGAATTTTGGATTCTAATATATTTTGAAGAAGGGTATTTTTATAGACCAATAATATAAACGTAATGCGTTACATTAAGAAAATGAAATTAGAAGCTTAACTATATATGATGTTAACCGTACAAAGTCACAATATAAAATCTTACAATTGAAACTGTAACCGACTTCATCCAATGAGATAATTGGATTTAATTGGTTTCACCAATCAGAAACATGAAAACGTTAGAATTTCATTTTCTCTGTGTAGATACTCGAAATTCACGAAAGTAAAACAAGTTCCATTTAGTTATAATATCTATTTGGATCATTTTTGTAACCTGACCTTAGCATAAAATCGTATAAAAGGTAACTTTCGCATTATTTGCTTTCCGTTCTTTTACTTGCAAACTCCAAGTCATAGTAAAACTCGTAAAACAAATATATTTGTATGGTTTCTTTTCAGTCATAAAAATAAAATTGTTTACTTAAATTCAGTTTGTATGATTAAATTACATTTTTGATGTATATGTTTTGCATTTTATATTGTGCAAAGTAATCAACTAAATTATTAACTTTAATCCCCTGCAAATTAAATTCTAATTCTAAAAATGATATATAAATTATAATAGGTTTTGTGGGTATATAAACATTTTTAAAGCTTTGTTAGATAAAGTTTTCAGTTGGTTGCCATTTTACAAATTTTAGTATCCCCGTTGTGCAGAAACACAGCACGACCTCAGTCATATAAATATTAACCTTGCTCTTTTATGGCGCACGAAGTCGGATGTTTATTGTCTCTGCGGAGTATACAAATTAATATGCAATAGATATATGACGGATAAAAAACGTTCGAATCGTTCCCCGGTGTCAGATAAAAACAAAGCAAGATCAGAAGATATGAATAAATTAGAGCAAAAACCCGATATTCACTTTTTTATTGTAACGAATCAAATGCATTTGTGAAGAATATGAGAATTTAATATGAAAAGAATATTTCAAAGAAAAGAAGTAATAAAGTGCCTTAAAACCAGTTTTATAAACTTTCTCTAACGAATTTATACTCTTAACAATTATAATTTTAATTAAAAATAATAGACAGATACTAAATGTATGTGTTTTGTTATAAATTTTCGAAAATGTATAATTTATATTCAGACATTTCTTAAAAAAGGATGAAATTTTCAAGAAATTATTACTGAATATTAATAAAAATGATTATTGTTTTAATCAATAAATTAGATAGATAATTCAAACAAATTATCGAGAGATTCTGAAAGAATCCGAGATTTAATTTTAGCGATGGCATACATCTGTTCAAAGACCATTAAGTGATTTCAAAAATGTTAATTAATCATACATTTTTTCCGCGTTTCTTTCGTGTCACCTAACATCGGTGTTAAATTTATATTAAATCCGAAACCGCTGCATATTGAAGTCTTAGGCATTTGGGAACGTAAGCAATTCAATAAAAATTGTAGGGAAATAACGAGGTGCACCAGGCTGTAATTTTAATTGAACATCTGTGACATTCTATCACAAAAATGTTATCAGACAGATTATAAATATTGATGAAAAGTTTAACGAATACCAAATACCTCGAATAACGGAATATTATCTTGTATCGTTATATTGTACGAAAAAAGAATTGCATACGACAATCCCGGTTCACGACATTTTACGGTTTCTTGACATTTTTGCAATTCACAAGTAATTCGTTACAATTTGCCTCCCATAAATTGGCAATGATATATTTGATTAGCCACAATCAGAAGCATTACAGTCCAATCACGAAGTATGATTACTATCTGGAATTTTATTCCAATAAAAACTACAGTACAAAAATAAAACTGAAAGAATACAAATACGCGGCTTTAATTAAATTGAACAACAATATGTCACTTTTAATAGTCTAAAAACAAACGGCACACTTTTTAAAATAACACGGAGAATGAAAAAGACCCAAATGTTAGATACACGCGAACAAATAAAAGTTTCGCTACCTAATCCGGAAATTGAAAATAAAATATTTCTACAGCTGCAATAAACGAGAAAAACAATACTTTTCTTACACTTGATAGTAAAAGTGTACAGTGTAGCTGACCGAAAAACGATGGTCAACTTTACACTTGTTTTGCCTACTTCCATTCTTTGTTATACAACCCCATTATTTACTTCTACTCACAGAAGCAATAAATAAAGACGAAAAACACCTACTCACACATAAACACACACACACAAACCAAACTCGTTTTTATATATAAATAGAGACATTTGTGGAATTGGTCTCAAAATTCAAACTTATGTATTTCTTTGTTTCATTGTACATAGCCTTTCAAACCCGAATTTTCGGACCTGGATTACGCTGACGTAGATTACCGTTCATACGGGCCGATCAATTATAAGGCTGCCAGCATCGCTCTTCTACAGCAACGTAAGCAGCAGGAGGTGCAGAAGCAGTTACAAGAACGAAGGCCCCAGATGTACGGTGTCGTCGACGACAACGAGGAGTTACTTTAATATTTTGAGAAAACTCTTTGATCGATATACAGTTAATCATATACATTATTTATAAGAACCCTTTTTAACCGACTTTCTTTTCTATTTTTATAAGACTTCTGCACTCGAAACGAACAATTGAATTTCGAACAATCCGTTTTTGAAATCGAATCAAAGTTTACGATCTTGTAATATTATACAAATGTGAAAACTTTGGCGCATCCAAAAGTTGAAATTTAACCGGACTTTTCGGAATGGTTTCGATCACTTTTTAACGCACAGCGAATCGGCCGACGGCTCTCGCTGGGCGTCACGTGTTTATGTCACGTGCGAATTACGTTGTACAAAAGCAATTAATGCATCGTCAATGACGATCGGCAAATCAATGATAATCCTTTTGATTTCGAAATAAAGCCAATACACAATGTGAAATTCCGTGTAAATATTTTGTACGTGTCGTCGTGTATCGTATTTATGCCAACTATTGATCGTCAACGGAATTAACTGTAAATCAGTCAAAGACAGTATCTCCTTCAAAAGTGCCATCTTTATATTCCCAGGGAGTTGATTCGTCAAGATTGGTATCAAACCGCCTCATTATAAATATTATATATAAATATATACATATGTACATGAGATATACATATAAATATAAAATAATTTTTTACGAATGTCAGGTGCGTTCTGGGATCAAATTTGTTAGGCTCGTGCTCATGAGATTTATACACGGACACACCCTTGCGCGATGAACAAAAAATGAGAAATAAAATGAAAAGAAAAAAAAATGAAAATCCACACTCTTACGAACAACCAGCGCGTCCTCTGCTGCAAAATTTGCGCGCCTGTTTCCTAATCTTTTTAATATAATTCTGGAGTGAAAAAGTTACGAGAAAATCTGCGTATGTGATGGATGCGCGAACAGAGCACGTGGCTTCTCGTTTAATGAGAGGCGATATTCTGATACAAGATTGATTAACTGCGTTTTATCAGCTTTATCGTTCAGCAATCTAGTTTTGTCACGATCCACTTTTTATCTCGTTTATTGTTGACTTTTGAAAAATGGAGATAAAAGTCGAAAGGTGCGAGAGGGAAAACTATTTTTGACGATCACAATTTGTCGGGAATAATTTTCCGCAGACAGTGTTACCAACCGTCGCGCAATTGTACAAAATTAAAAATAAACTTGTTAGGATCATTCTCTAGTTAGTGTTTTCGAAATTTAAACGCGTTGACCTATTTGATTAGACGAGCGATTGGTAGCACTGCGTACGTGACGCAAGGAGGATACGGCAAGGGACAGAATTGTCACACGCCAACAACTAAGGTGTTGCAAAATTGTTGTAACTTTGTGCTAAGTTAAATGAAACATTTATCTTCGTTATGCTTTAAGAATTTTATTTGGTTATTTTGAATAAGAGCAGGCATTCTTGCAAATAAATTATACAAAGAATAATCACGTCGATATACACATACGGTATTATACATACGTATACAATTTTATTTATACGCGGAATTCGTATGAATCATTTTATTTGGAAGGATTAAGATAGATATTGTTTTAATTACACGGTATAATTATGCAAATACGGTGTAATTGTGCATCCAGACTGCATCCTATTATTGATGTCGATGACGGTATATATTATAATAATAATAATGTATTTCCAAGAATGTTATTACATTTTATATTGTACATAACTTAATAGAAGTGTTATTTTTTTGCATTTATATATCATTGTTTGTAACTTCGTATGTTTGCTTGTTCCACCTTCGGATCGTGACGGAATAACGTGATCGGAGTATCGCCTCGCTTACTGTTGCTCGGTGAATTGAATAGTCGTGATGTTATATTGCGCACTTTGTATACATGTAACTATGTTAGCAACATCAACTTGTACAGAAAAATATACATATAATATGATATTTAGCGATTGTAAAAAATGAGGTAATAAATTATTGTACACTGTAACAACCGGATATCTGACAAAAGGATATCCCAAGACGACAGAAAAACAATTACACGAGACAAAAAAGTTACAAACTTTTAGATGTCCGGTTTGTCATTGTACCTTTTTCTTAGAAAGGTGAGCCTTGTCCATCTTCCTGCCACTAAAACGAAAAAAGAAAAAAAGACAAAAAAAAGAGTAAAAGAAAATGATAAAACAAGAAGATACATTTTTTTGTAACAGTTATAAAGCATTATGCAATGGAGACGCAAGAATGCCAAGGAAACTCGATACAAAAAAAAGAAATAACTCATGTAATAACAACCACAACTTTCTATGTTTTATAAACCCCATCAACGTATTTATTATTTATGATTCAACGATTAATAAATTTCTTTTGTTGAAGAGTACTTTCTGTCGTTGTGATTGCCATTCAAGCACGATATCAATCCTCGCAACTGTTA
The DNA here is from genome assembly GCA_022817085.1 of Psilanteris sp. ZL-2020. NCBI lineage: Eukaryota > Metazoa > Arthropoda > Insecta > Hymenoptera > Scelionidae > Psilanteris > Psilanteris sp. ZL-2020. The sequence goes on from JABFQC010000659.1 coordinate 17,046, forward strand.
ATTTTACGTTGGCGTTAATTTTTATTTCATCGCGCAGGCTAAATTTTATTTGACCTACAAATGACGGGCAAACGTCGCTTAATCAGAATATAATTCTCCGTCAAATGAAGCCAAGGTAAGTTCTTTGATGTATTACAATGCAATGAATTAAACAGGGGTAATTGGAAATGTCAAATGTAGATCAATACAACATCAAACCACGTTAATAATAAAACTAAAATTATATACTGCCTAGCAATTGATGCAATTAAAAATCAATTATTGAACATTGCAAATTGCACTCGATTTAATAAATAATCGATACCGAATTGCCGGATTCAATTGTTTGTTTAATCATATACTTTTTGCTGCACGCAAGACGATTTTCAAATTGTCTTTTGGGTTTTAACGCTAGTCGCAACCTTTTTGACGTAAATCGGCGCAACGCACCTAGTAATTATTTAAGCGTCCACGCACTGTGCTCGATGCGCCGGGATTTGTACGCGGAAATGACTCCATTTTTCATCTTTTTATTTCGCAACGACGTGCTGCTTCTCGTTACTTATACACCGTCTTTGCCGTGAATATAAATTTCGATGCACCCGATAAGATTTCTCTCTGAATACGATTCCAAGCTCTCATCTCATGAAAATTGCAAAAGCGACACTCGTAAATAAAAAGAGTGTCCCTCATGCGACTTCCATTTATTCCCTTTTATACCTCTCGTTCCATAAATACTCGGTCTCGACACGTACAATGTCGTCATATAATCGTCTCCGCAATAAATACTACGTTGAAGTAGTTCACACTTAATTTGGCTGATCCGCTTGGAAATCAAAGTTCTGTTCGGTGTTTTACATTTATGGCATTTGTTTAAATAGTCGTACTAAATACATCATTTAGACACCTTCGTGGCTGATTTATTTATTTATATCGTTACATCGGAGTTAATAAATTACCTTCATATGAGCTCAGTTCACAAGGAAATTCATTAGAATAATCTCTAAGTCATAAACACACATCTGCATTAATTAAAATCGTGTTTTTGATATGCTAATTCAACATGGGAAATAGCTTTAAACTAAATTTAATATATAATGGTTAACGCTATTTCTGCTGCATGGACCATTAATATTATTACGTATCACACTTGCAGACGGCAGTTAGAGAGATAGAAGGATAATCAGATCTAGAAGGGTAACTGAATATATCAAATGAAATGCCACAGACAGTTGGGGAGAAACGTATGAGAGTATGATGACCCTTCTTTACTGAAATAAGTCTTTCATTATAGAAATGTGGTGAAAATTAAAAATAAGAACTCGTAAATGGACCACTCAACCTAATGCTGGACAGATAAATCAGTTGATCAAAAAATAAATAAACAAACATACAAATCAACAATAACTTGAGAGTAACTTAAAAATATTTTTTTTATTTCCGGGTGTTTATGTTTTGTGTTTATATTTTGGTTTCCGTTTAAATGTATACAAAAACATTGAAACATACAAAACTCTGAAAATACATTCAAATCCAAAGGATTTTAAACAGAATCACATATTGTTATTGAACGAGTAGTAAACTATTCGTCATTCTTTAAATAAACTGTGTCCTTTTTGTAATAGCTTGTGAGAAAACGCAATTCAATCTGGTAATATGTATATTTTAATTGAATTTTTATTGTTGTCATATTAAATAAAATTATTAATCATAAAGAGTATGAATTTTCATATTTTCAAAACGACATTAAATTTCAGTATAAATATATATTCTTTAATTAGTAAATAACAAATTAGTATTTTAGATAGTAATGTATTTATAAACTGTGAATAGCAACAAATTATATTCCGTATTTTTTTTCCAATTCATCTATGCATCATACTAAGATACTAATTTTTCACAGAAGCTTTTCCTCTGCGCTAAAACTACATTGGAATAATTTGCAGTTATTCAATATTGTATTTTAGATGAAATCAACAAATAACAATTGTATTACATTATTAAATTGATATAACGAATAAATTTGAATTGAATCTCACGAATTTTAATGCAACAATCTTTCATAAAATCGCTTCACTTAATCGACCCCTATTCTATTTTTACAACGTTACATCTCGGAACTAGCACTATTGTAGTAAAAAAGTTTCAAGTTCCTTGAACAACATTCGTAATTCAACGTTTTAAAGTCTGTTTTGGTTTAGATTTCTACGATGAAACCTTTCTCCGATGTCCAACTGAAAACATACATTTTTCAAACCTCGTAGACACATGTTCGGTGTATTTTCTGCAAATTATCATTTTGTCCCAGAATCGTTATCAAAGATTTATTTAATCTGACCAATATTATGAAAAATGTATTATTATATCGACGCATTATTTCCCTCTTATACAAATCTACATGCTGTTAAAATCATGAATTTCTATGTGTAAAGTAGAAGTGTTGAAACAATCGATGAACTACAGGATTTACTATCAATCTTAAGAATGCAGTGTTTCATATCAACAACTGTATATTTTTCATAGTGTGCTTGAAGAAAATATATTATGTATTTTATAGGAATTTCATTACTTTCAGGGAGTATTAAATTATTTTACTATTATGGATCCTAAAAGTTGCGTATATGTTGACCCTGGAACACCCTTTTACATCGACATCCAAAGGACGAGAATGTAATAGAAATTATAATATATATTACATTTAATGCTTTAATAAAGCTTTTTGTGTCAGGTTTTACCGACGGACAGATTATCAAATAAGATTATAAAATCGAATACGAGTACAAAATGTATAAAGAACTTTTTAATAACAAGTTTTTAAAAGACATGTAATAAAGTTGAATCCTTTAAAGTTGCACATTATCAAAATGTGAGAAATAACTTGAAATTTTACGAAAAGAAGTAATTTTAAACATTTTATGAAATGGACGTATGCTATTTACAGCATTATCCCTGGTAGTTCTTTTTCGAATAAAAAATACTTTCATATCATTTTTATTTATATATTGAGAAATTCTTTATTTTCATTTCAATATTTGTAACAGTGATTAATATTAATATGCAATATTCATATATTCTGTCATTACTTGTACAATTATATATATAAGAAAATGAACAATCGACTAATCGATGTTAAACACAAATTAATAATTTACATTAAAATAAAAGCATTCGAATTTAAGAAAATAAAGCTAAATTACTCACTAATTAGTGTGACATCTCAGAAGATTTGATGCTGTTGTCGATTTTACTTAAACAAAATTACATTAAAAGGGTTCATAGAATGTACTCACTTTGTATTGCAAATGTAAATTATAATTAAAGTGTAAAAGTAATTTACATTGAAGACATTTAACATTTCAGTGTATTAGCGGCAAAATATTTTATTCAACTATTAAAGCTATTTGTAATTTATATAAAATTCACAATTAATAGAAAACATGTATTTATACATACATATATTTATAAATATTTAAAGTAAACTGTAAATATATATGCTATGTTAATGATACATATATTATCAATTTAGTTATCATGAAATTATGTATTATAAATTATGTATTCATTAGTGCATTATAAATATAAATAAATCAAGGATTCTGAAGCAAGTGCTAAAAAATTAATTTAAAGGTGCTACAAAAATAATTTCGTTAAAATAATTCAAATAAAATTAATTCTGTCAATGATGAAATATTTTTTAAGTTTTCTTATTTTAAATAATATATTATGCAAGAATTAAGCTAAACATATTTCTATTATATATTATTTAAATACAGTTGAAAAATATAAATTGCTTTTACATCTAATATTTCTAATAATAGAACAAAAATATTAGATTGTTAATATTGACTATTGTGTAAAAACGTTACTAATAAAAAATGAGTGACTGTACAAAGAATAGCATTATCGAAGATTTTTAACGTGCATTTAATATTTCATGGCTACTTTTCATTTGTGAATAGATTTAAAGTAAGGAATATGGACAATAAAAATGACATATCCAGTAACATATCTTCTATTTCGGTCTCAATTTCTGGCGATATTATCTTTGCTCTTTGAAAGAATCGTAAACACATGTTTGCTTAATTTACGATCGCTTGGTAGGCATCTAGCAGAACGAATAGAAATGATCCTTAGTGAAAAAAGGAAAGCAACACACAGACTATCGCGTAACACATGATCTTCGAGACAAAAGCTCGGTAACTGATACGTAATATTAAACCAAAATTACCCATTTTGTTACCGAAAAAGCTAAAATGAATAGATAAATAAAATAACCGACATTGTATGATTCTTGTAAAATTATTATTAAAAATGTATAATTGCAAAAACGAAACTCATATCCTTCCACTATTTGGGTCATAGGATGTACAAATGAGTCAATAATCATGAATATCACACAAACTTCGATTTATTCAAAATTTTGTAGTAAAAGAAATAAATATTTCTGGTTTAATTCACTTAAAGCGCGAAAAACTGATTTGTATTTTAATAAAATATCGTTTCGTATATAATAGACTCAAATATAGAAATTATAGAAAATAAAAATTATAAATTTACAAAAGTGATATCTGTGTATCCAATGATGTCAGTATACCTTAGTATACTTTAAATCCTTGTACTAAGGATCCTTAATACTTCAAATCCTTGTCATGGATGTATATATTAATATTAGATTTAGCGATTAAGCCAAGGCCTTTTGCAGTTAAAAAAATATGTCGATTTACCAATCTATTCGAAATTTAGTCCTGCTCGACCAAAATTTACGCACTCATCCGATCACCCTTCTCGACAAGTCTTTCATGGCCATAAAATGGTACACTCAGAAAAATTAAACTTAGAAAAGTGCTGTTTATAACACTAATTTGGCGACATTAAAACAAAATCCTAAAAATTACTGTTTATAATAGCATTATACTAAAAGACAGAAGGAAAATTTGGTATGAAAAACTATATTTTTACAAGGAAAACAGTAATTTTTAGGTTTTTACTTTAATGTCTCCAAATTAGTATTATAAACAGCAATTTTCTACGTTTAATTTTTCTGAGTGTATTCAGATAAAATGTTTCAGAAAAGTTGATAACACTTCAATCTTAAAACACACATAACATCATCAATATTTATATTTCTTTATATTTATCATACTGAGTTGATTTTTTTCTGTTAAATCCATAGAATTGTACAAAGTTTCATATGTTGGACAAAATTTTAAATTTAAATAAGTATGATTAAACATTAGATGATAGTATACAAAAACATGAAAATAGAATCACCCAAAATTACCTTAAAATGAAAAGTTAAAACTTGAAGATACAAAAATGTTAATATAATCATAATTTTATTCAAATTTACCACAGTATTTGCCTATTAAATTAGATAGTAATTTATACATTTGTAGTAAAAAGATTTCTTTTCAAAAATTTTGGATACAGTATGTTTTTTTTTTAAATTAAAGGGATATTTAAATAAACGAAACTAAAATAAAATATCATGAATGCTCATGCAAGTTGATTCATCTATATTGTGATATGATTGAAGAATGAAATAGAATTTGAAATAAAGTAATAAAAATAATAAAAGTTAATCATTTTTCATTTTTCGTTGTAAAACGTTTAGATGTTCTAGTAACAATCATATGTTGAATTGATTTCGAGTGTATAATTATTTGCGAATAATAATTCCTTTCATTGGAATAAGAGTTCAATTATTATACAATGTTCATAAGTAATTAACTCTAAATTTACTAAAACATTCTCTAATTTATTATAAAATATTTTTTTTTAGAAATCACTTATTAAAATTTAATCTACTTTTTATTTAAATGGTTCTTTATAATTTCTTATATTTGCATTTTTAAAAACTTATATTATATACTATTTTCTTTACTAGCATTAATCCGTGTAACTGAAATTTTATATCTAAAAGATATTTCGATTTTCCTTAAAAATACTTAGATAGTTGTAATTTTAAGAAGAAGTACATATAATACATGTAAATATTAAAAAATATTTAATATTCACATTTATATGAGTGTTTCTCTTGATTTGCTTTAAATAATTGTTATAATTCTGAATCATGTTTGCTGTTTATAAAGTGTAGATGAAAATAATATTATAAATCGGTTGTAGATGAATTGAACTGATTCTAAGATTATTATAACCTACAAAATTCTGATTAAAATCGGCAAATCAATATAATTTGAACTAATTTATAGTTTTAATTTTAACATATGAAGATGAAGATACTAATATTTTGGATTTATAACTATAAACGAATGACAGAATAAAGATTAAGGAATAATTTTGACGAAGAACTTTATGACGCAAAGTTAACTGTGTTTGAAAAGAATTTATACGACTGTATTTTGAAAAGAATCTAAAAGTTTGCTGACTGACGAAAAATTATAATGTTTTATACTCTAATTTTTACTTGAAGAGTGACAGATTTTTATATCACTTGCACCAAGAGTTTTTTATATTTTTTTCTTTTTTTTTTAACAATTATTCATACAATCTTGACGTACGACTTTGATTATGTGATAATTAGTTGACTTTAAAGTTATCGAAATTAAAAATGCAATAAATCAACAAGTTGATTGTATCAAACTAGTTTAAATATTAGAAAAGTAACGTTAATTAATATTAACTTAATATTAACTCATATGCAATTTAAATAAAACACAATACTTTGGAATTGTTGTCAATAACACATTTAGACCAAATGACATGACCAACATATTACGTAAGTCTGAATACATAGAGAAAATTATATTTTGAGAATGATTACTACCATACTTAAAATGATGTGAAGATTTAATGAATGAAAAAAACATAAAATAAGAATATATTTATTTATACAAATTTCATACCACATGCATTAAAATAAGACAGATTTAATACTTCATATATAAGAAATAATAATAATAACAACTTATAAATAGTTTATTTTTATTTATGTAATAGTAATGTAGTCATATTTTAATTAAATAACATATTACAATAATGATGTGTACTTTTCTACAAGGAAACCTTGGGTCTAAATGTGAATTATTTGTTTCATTTTGCAATTTTTATATTATGTATTATTTATATCTAACCTTCAAAATCATCAATGCCCACACAACTACCATTTTCTCATACTCTATTACATCCACATCTAAAAGAAAGTGTCTTAAATATGTCACGATTTTAAGACACAAAGTAACTTATTTAACTTACCAGTTATCTGTCTTAATGTAAAATATTGTGCCTTACATAGACATCGAGGCGTCTTAATTAAGTTGCTTTGTGCCTTACAAAAGACACGTGTATTATATGTTTTTAAGCAGTGTCATTGCATAATTGATTCTCAATTAACATGCTAACCGATTTTTATCTGGTCATGAAATTTCATATATTAAGTATATTTCCTAGCTTCTATCTTCATCTGATTACATTTTCTTGAATTACATACACTGAATAATTTTAAATAATTCAATCCACAGAAACTATACGCCACTATAACCAAGCAAAGACGACGCTATTCTCTTGAGTACTCTAATATTGATATTTTTATTATCATTTTAAGTTGATTAAATAAACACCTTGACTCCATATATACCCCGAAATATAGAATTCTTCGAAATCTACCAGTTTCGTAGATTACTCCTCAAATAT
>JABFQC010000660.1:0-24669 GCA_022817085.1 Psilanteris sp. ZL-2020
TGGATATATTATAGAAGTGAATAAAAATATTTATTTAAAACTTCTGTAAAGTACAAAGAATAAAAATTGTACTTATCAATAAAAAGAAAATATTTTTATTCTATGTTCCTAATCATACGTTCTCAGTATGTGTTTCTATGCAATAGATAATGCTTTTGTACAAATGAGATAATGATATTGTGAAAAGATACTGCGTTAGTCAATAATGCATAGTTATGAAGGAAAAAAGTAATAATAAATTAAGAGTCTTAAAAACTTTGTATTTTTAACGAGCTTATATATAGTATTGATATATTATAATGTTATAAATAAAATTTATGTATATTACACTGCCATTACATTTTTATAAATATATTTATTATTTTATAAACAGAGTAATTATTTTTACATATAATATCGTAATTTTCCATGTAAGTCGTATGTAAATTTGTTACTACAATTTTTATATTGTATTTAATAAAATAAAAATATGTTTGATTTTATGCGATTTTTTTTTCCTGTTTTAATAATGTAATTGACATATTTCAGATGGCTCTGACATATCAATAGTTTTTATATGTAGACATGCTTTAAACATTAATATTTTAAATATAATATTATTCAATATTTGTATGCATTATTTTATGTAAAATATTTTTCTATATTTTTTCTGTTGTTGATTATTATAAGTATTAAATTTAATTTAATTATGTTTTGGATGAATATTATAGGAATATACTTTTATTAACGTTTTTTAACTATTTGTTCATGATTGTCATATTACTTTGGATGGATATAGTAAATATTGTCAAAGTCGGCGACACTTTCTCCAAATTATACATAGCAACATCTAGGGTTCCATATGAGCATGACCTTGATCCTTTACTATTTAATTATGACGTTTCACAGTATAGCAACTACAATATTTCATTTAATCAGACCATAAGGTAATATGGTCCTAGATATTTATCTAATACTATATTATCTTGAAAGTTAAATAATATTAAAATTATGATAATTATATACTTCTGAACTTCATTTACCATTAAACGGAACATTATCTTTTTATCTGTGAATTTAAGTAGTGGATTTTTTTAATAAAAACAGTTATTATCTTAAACTTATTGATAATAATTCAAGCAGCATTTACAAAATACTTACTGTTACTCAATTTAATTATAAAAAATAAAAATCATTTTTTTCATTTCAATTACAATCATAAACAAGAAATAAAAATGTGTCTGCTTTGAATAAATACTTCAAGACAAATTATCTGTTAAATGGTATGTATATAAAACGTTTAAGAACAAAAAACTTTCCTAAGCATTTATTAACAAATTAACGGAAATTTATATTACTAAATAGAAAAATTGATCCTAATTTATTTAATAAAAAAATTGTATTTAATTTAAATTTATAGTTTTGTCAATCATGAGAAACTAGCGAAGTTTAAATTGTAATTGCAATTTTATATTGCAATTTTCAGACATTTCTGTATAATCAGTATAGAACCCATAGTGGATAGTGGAAGTATTACTTCCATATCCATAGTTCCACTATTATAGAACGAGAACCGAATAATACAATCTGAAATTCCAGGGTAAGTAGAACAAGCGCTACAAATACAATACAATATGTAGTATATACTATAACAAAATATAATAATGTATGTATGTATTATTTCGTATAATATGAATTTATTAAAATTTTTAATGTTTATCCATATATAGATTCTCATTATTTCTAAATTTATTCATTTATTATTTAAAAATATAGTTTGAATTGTAGGTTAAGAACTAATATCGGCCGGTAGTCTGGTACGGCCGGTATACTAATGTTATAATTTACGGAATTTTTAAGTGTCATTTCTACCATTATCTATATTATCGACATCATACGATTTGTGTAGTGAATATAGAGAACCGCTCCAAATGTCAAAAATATTAAAAACGTCAAGAATAAATAATAAATAAACGGAGCAAGCGGCAACAATGCCCGTATCCTTTTCCATCATTGTTTAACAACCTTTTTGGTCGATTATCGAAGCAAAGATATATAACTTTATATAATAAATATATTTGAAATAATGGTTTTTTAAAAATTGTATAGTACTTCTTTGTACCATTTACAAATAACAACACGCGACAAACTTTTTACGAGCATTTTTTCTTCTAACATAACCATTATATGTATGATTCTGTCATGAGTATTTATTTATTTATTCTTTCAATAAAAATAAAGTATTATTATTTATAATTTTATACAATGAGAAATTAATATATTTATAATGTTCATTCATATTATAATCAATTATTTTACATTTTGAAATTGAAACAATATTAATAATTAATAATATTATTATAATTGGTATATATATTTTTTTTTTTTTGTTATCAATTTAATTCAACTGACTCTTTTATATCTGTTTAATATTTCAGATTGATCATTTTGGAAGTTTAATTATTAAATTGAAAAAGTATATAAAATGGATTCAATAATTTTAAAAAATAAATTTCGTGGTTCGTTATTAGGAGTTCTAGTTGGTGATTGTATAGGCAGTACTTTTGAATTTCAAAAAATTACTGCAGGTGTGAAATTAGTTATACAACAATGTTTTGATAAATTAGAAGGTCCTAGTTTTAAAGGTAAAAAAAAATATTCAATTTTATATTTCAAATTTAAATTATCTCTTATGTTTCCAAATAATTTTTATATATACAAAGGTTTATAATAAGTATATGGATTCTGTAATAAAGAATTATTTAACAAATTTTGTCTGTTCAATTGGTCGTTAATACATCATTAATTATTGATACAAAGGTTTATATATTTCTAAACGTGTACTTTATTATTTAAATTAATGATTGAAATATACATTTATAATTATAGCTCCTGTAAGGCAATATTCAGATGATGCAGCAATGACGTATTCATTAGCTACATCGTTGGTTGAAAATAAAAGGCTTGATGAAATAGATCTTGCTAAAAGATTTGTAAAAAGTTTTTATAAAGAGCCAAATAGAGGATATGGTCCAGGAGTTGTGACAGTTAGTATTCATTGTTAATTATATATTACTTGATTGTTTATATAAAACATATTTTCATTTTAAAAAAATCCTAATCATGGTTTCTGTAAATGATTTAAATAAAATTTACATAAGGTTCTTCCTTCATATTCTGACAGATTTAAGTAAATCATTTGCATAAATTATTTTCAGAATATTTACATAAAATTGACATAAAATGTCAATTTACAGATGGAACAATAATTTTCCTATTATTTATTACTATATCAATTTTATGTAAATTGTTCACAACATTTTTACATAAAGTTTACAAAAAAATGATATAATTTTGTCTATCAAGGATTGTTTTATTATTACAATACAATTTTTTATCTTAATTATATGCATAATGTAATTAAAAACAATTTTAAAATTATTACATTACTTCAATTTGCATGATACATTTATAATATTTATAAATTGCAATAAATGTGATAAACTTTTAACTTTACACAATATATTTAAGAAAATAATATATATGTATATATGACAGAAAAAATATAATATAATATTTGGATGTATAAAGTTCATTGATATTAATAATATATATTTAATTACATAATAAAACAATAAATAATTAAACTTAATTAATAACTAAAGAATTTTCACTATATAATATTAAAAATTCATATTTATAATTGCAGGTTTTCCAAAAATTACGAGGCAATAAATTTAAGGATGTATTTACCCCGGCTCAACAACAATTTAATGGATTAGGTTCTTGGGGGAATGGTGCTGCAATGAGAGTCACACCTATTTCACTTTTTTGTTATGACGATTATGATAATTTAATGGCTTTAGCTACAAGACAGTCATTAATAACACATACACATAAAATTGGAGTTGATGGTGCAATTTTGCAAGTTAGTTATATACCGTAAACAATAAATTCAATTTTATAAATTTGTTTCAATATAATTTGAAATTATATTTAAATTGCCAATATTGAAATTTGAAATATTTTAAGTAGTTTACATAAGAATTTACTTAATTATGATGTAAATTATAAAATTACAAATATATTTAAAAATTATGAAATAAACATACATTATTTATTAAAAAAATTAATGTAAAATAAGTTATGAAAAATAATATTGATATAAGATTGCATATATTGAATACTTGAATAACGTATATATAGTTAATTCTTTATGACATATTTAAATGTATATATATTAACTATAAACAGTATATATTTGTGTATTCATATTATACACTGTAATCAACATTTCACTTTTTATAAATAAATTAACTAAATTTTTGTATAAATTACGTTATAATTTTTTAAGTAAAATACAAATGATTTTTTTATTAATTATTTATAATATTTAAAAAAATTTAGATTTATATTATAATATTTTAATAATCAAATTAATTGTTATAGGAATATAAATATGAATATATATTTAATTTTAAATATTTAAATTATAGGCTTTAGCGGTGTACCAAGCCTTGCATTTAAATCCTGAAATACCTTTAGATCCTTTAACATTTGTAGATGAACTTATTGAAAAAATGAAAACTGTAGCAGTAGATGACGAAGGGTATAAAATATTGTATTTAATAATTGAAGTTTATTTATCTACAGAATAAGTATAAATATTAAAAATTGATTCTACAGATTAGATTTGATGGAATGTGAAGCTTACGGAGAACTTTTACAAGTAGTTAAAAAATTATTATGTTTGGAAGAACATCCAAATGATGAAAAAGTTATTAAAGAACTTGGTAATGGCTCAAATCTTAGCGCTATTTCTTCTGTACCGACATCTATATTTTGTTTTTTAAAAGCTATTAAACCAATAACTGGTATTAATACAGATAATTGTCTTCGACGAGCTATACAATATGCGGTAATTAAAATTATATTGATTAAACACAATTTTTTTAAAATAATTATAAATACATTGCATTTATTCTAAATAAGATAAATTGTATTTTCAAACAGATTACATTGGGTGGTGATGCTGATACGATTGCTAGTATGACTGGAGCTATTGCAGGAGCATTTTATGGAGAAACCATGTTTTCTTCAAATCTTTTAAATCATTGTGAAAATGTAAATGAATTTCGTAAAATTGGAGATGAGTTATATAATACTGTTTTTACAGAAAATTTGCAACATCAATCATTAAACAATAATTAATTATTTATTATATATTATTAATAAAGGAATTATATATTATTATAATCTAATACTGTAAAAACCAAATTATAAGTGTAATAAATGGTGATATAAGTATTCTTTTAGTTATAGTCATTTTATTATACTATTTCTGACACAAACGCATACGAAATTGATTAATGTGTAAACTATTTTATGTATTGCAAATTTTTAAAACTAAAAACCAATATTTTAACTAATTTTGTCTTATAATTTGTTTATGTGCAAATAATAATATAATAACGAAAATATTATATATTTGTTGTTACTTATATTATATTAATAGCTTGAATTTATATTAATATATTTCATATTTATAAATATATTTATTTTAAAAAAATATTCCTATCTGTTTTTTATCTTAATTAGTTAATAATTTATGGTTATTTATAAGACAGTCTTTTATATACATTTATTTAAGCACATAAGTATTTGTTACCAAAATAATATTTGTACAAAATGATGTTTTAAATTGGATTAGTAGTATATTGGTAATTTATTAAATACATAATTTTTGATAATTTAATTACAATTTTTTAAAAATTAATTGCAATTAATAAACAAATTTACCAAATTTTATTTTATAATATAAAATTAATATACAAAATTAAAAATTTATTTAAATTTTGTATCAGTATTCTAATACATATTAATATTACATAAAATTTGTTATTTTTGTAATATATTTACAATGTTGTAATCATAATTACATTATAATCAGAGCGATTAGTGTGTGGGCATTCGTCTAAACCAAAATCTTGCTCGAAAATCATCACTGCACGTTAAAAATGCAGGAGCTGTAGGTGAATGTACTATTAATCTTACAGGACCATTGTGACCTAGGGAAAGCAATTGTTTTCTACATGCATTTCTCGAATTCCATGCACAGAGAGATGTTGTCGCTTCATCAGGAAACAATACATAATCTTCTGTATGATTAAAAATAGCTTGAGCCTTATGTTCTTGTTTTCCTAAATTAAACCAATACATAATATATTACAATATATACATCACGATTAAAAGTTTATTATCCTGGTTTAAGGATTAGATAATTTTATGCAGATTGAGGCAGTGTGAATGTTGCTATAAAAAGTTGAATAAAAAATCAATTCCATTAGTATTTTCATATGTCATTGTTGAATGGTTACGAAATAATGATATTTTATAAACATTCATCACTGATACTGTGAGTTTGTATTCACATTTTTGACGCAATATTCACACTGCATCAAACTGTTTAAAATTGCCTTATCCTTGCACCAAGTTAAAGAAAAAATTTATTTTATCATTAATTTTGTACATATTTTTTAAAGCAGGAAAAAGTAGTCAATTCAGTCATTTATTTATTTTATCCTTTTATTACTTTTTTGTATTAATTGAATATTTTAATTATTTAAGTAAAAGATTAATTTTTATAATTATGTATTAATATAATACATAAATAACAACTAATTTAATAATTGATAAATATTTTACGATAAAACGTTAAAATAAACATACCAGTAGTGCCAGCTCCTGTGTAAGTAACCAAACATCTACTTGTTGATATTTCCCATAGTTTAACAAGTGAATCCTTTCCAGATGACAATAAGTACTACAAATAAATAAATATAATTTCAAAATATAATAATATAATGCTGAACAAAATTACTGTAAATTTATTTTTATTATATATATATGTGTATTTTTTTTATTAATATATTCCATATTCATTTACCTTTCCATTTCTTGTGAAAGTGACAGAACAAACTTCATAACCATCATGAGCTTTGGTAAAAGTATTGATACATCTATTAGAAACTCCGTCCCATAATTTAATATTTCCATCTTTACCAGCTGATGCATAAAGTTTTGCATCCAGCGAATATTTAATACTAGTAATTCCAGCTGTGTGCTGATGACTTGGAATACTGCAAACATAACATTGCGCTGTATTTACATCATAAACTCTGATAACTGGATGATTGGTTCCTACTACTAAGAAATCTCCAGTAGGATGAAAACTTAGACATCGTATTTGATCCGAATCTGTGATTGTTCTGAATGCTTTCTTCACACTAGCCTTGCTATAATCAAACAATTTGATAGAAAAATCTCTGCTTCCAGATACAAGTATTGGTTCTCGTGGGTGAAATTCTAAACAAGTCACTTCTTCTAAATGATCATATAATGTACGAATTACAGGATGTCCTCCAGTTTGATCACCGGGAGCCATCTCATCTGGAGCTGATTTGGCTAGCATTCGATCAACATCTAAAATTTTTATTGATGCATCCACAGATCCGGTAGCTATAAGTTGGCCATCGGTAGAAAATGCTCCAGCTCTACAATTGCCTTTATGAGAGGTAACATACGCAGTTTCATATTGTGCAGGTTCTGGTGCTTGAGACTGTACATCCGTTTCAAATTCTAAATCTAAGCCAGGTCCCAAAGTATTGTCAAAGGACATTGAAAAACTGTTTTGATGATTCAAGTCCTTTTTCGAGCGATCTGGTTCATGTGCTAGGCCGGTGATTAAAAGTTGTGAAAGTCGGTCAGATGGTGGACAAGTTTGATGCTCAACTTGAACAACATTTCCTAATTGTGATGCCATTGTGGCATGACCATCATAAGCTAATTGACTGTAAATATATTTTTAAGATTAATATTCACGAAAATATAATAATGCATTAATAACACATTTATAATAATTGGAATTTGTTATATGAATTATTATATTTTGCTTAATTTAAATAATGATTAGTGTAATAAAAGTTTATATTTAATATTCCTTTTGACAATACGATGTACAAATTTTTTGAATTTATAGAATAATATATCTAATATCATCTTATTTAATTGATATTATATTATAAAAACTAAAATTCCAATTGTTATACTATTATTTATGTTTCATTAGCTGTTATACAAACAGTTTTTATTGTTATACATTTTAATTCAAGAATATATTCTTAATTTCTAAAAATAGAATCAACAGTAATTTTTACCTTATTATTAATTTATAAAGAGTCTCTTTGTGTTTTAAAATATTTTTTCCTTCAATTTCTCCTTCTTTCATTTTTACTACTATATCAGGACAATTCTACTTCTGAAATAAAAAAGAAAACAATTAAATAAATAAAAATTACACCAAAATATAAATGACATTTCATTTTTGAAATTATTTATTTTGCCTACATAATACTCAATTTAAATATTTACATAATTACATGATTAAATTATTATTCTTTAATTAATTAATTAAATGTATTAAAAAATAGTATATATAATTATATATATTTAAAAATACATTAATATCATTTAGGTTATGTTATGCTCGATTTTATATTGCAAATAATATATCCAGATTCTAATTATATTTTATTTAATATTTTATATATAAATAAAAAAAAGCTTTACGTTGATTCGCTGCATGTATTAAGTTTTCATCTTGTATTTACTATTAACTTTTAACAGAACTGTAGTATTTGAATATTAAAACTTCTGCTTTAATTTTATTTTAATTATGAATAATTATTTATTATTCTCAAGTACACTGATTTTTATTATTGTCTATAATATCAATTATCTTTTAACCATACTCACTAAAATATTATGTTGTTTTTTGTATTTACTATATTACCGGCATAAACAAAGTTTTAAATTCCCCGATAAATCTATATAACTATACACGTTTTTACTTACATAAAACATTCTACTAAAATAAAAAATGTATTGAATGAATATTAGAAATTATATTACAACTAACTAGTGACAAGTAGTTATATTTATATTTTTATTATAAAGAAGTGGAAGTCATGCGCTTTGCAGTATAAAAATATCATCTAAATTAAGAAAATAACCTAAATTTAGTAATGTTAAGATTGTGAAAGTTTGGTTGTTTATGTCACATTTAAAATATGAATTGTAGTAACAAAAAAAGTAAGCTTTTTTCTTGTTGAATCATACACTTTCTCACCTTTTAAATGAATTAACGAATTACAGATAAGCTATCACAATAAATTATTTTTTATTTCATCTGAAATAGTAATAGAAAATTTCGGAATCTCTTCACAATTGACGTTTGATATGTAAATCAACAATTGACGCATACCGGTGTTTCCGTAATGCGATAATAGAGTATAATACTTAAGTTAAGGCGGTGCTCTAAGCCATTTTGACAGATATTACCGATCTTGATATATTTTTGTAAATTATAATAATTAATATTATAAAATCATTCAGGCGTTTTTCTCATTTTAGGAGACTATTTTTATATATAAAATATTAATGTTAAAACAAAATTGTTAACGGACGACCACAACCACAACTCGTTTTCGAGGTGACAAAAAAAACGAGTTGTAGTCTTTCGTTAATAATTTTGTTTTAAATACATATTTTTTGTATAAAAATAATCACCCAAAATGAGAAACTCGCCTGAATGAATATATAATATTAATATAATAAATTAAATATTTAATACGGTAATAAAAAATTCTAAAATCGTTGCAGCAAAACCAAAGGACCCCCTTAAGGGGGTTTTTCAAGGCTAATGTAACGGAATAGTGTTTTCTTTTATAACGGTATTAAAATGTGCTTTTTTATAAAATTAAAGAATTTGCAACCATTTCTTGATGATGGGAAATTATTTTTGTATAATAAATTTAAAATTTAAAATTAAATTCATGACGTAATTAGCCGACTCGTTTTTTCGAAAACGAGTATACTATTTATAACGTTTTTAATATTACATGTTAAATTGATTTACTTAACATTAAATATTCTACAAAACATAATTAACATCAAATATTCTACAAAAATGAGAAACTGCGTGCGTATGCACGAAAAATAAACGTATCAAATAAATTAACGATAATATAACGAAATCTGCAATATATGTCAACATCGCTCGAAGAAAAACCTATTAAGTTTAGATATTATTATAAATATATACATATTTTGACTTGAATCAAATCGAAGTGACAAAGTTATTGAAATTTAAAAAATAAATGTATACAAATTATTTTTTATCTCAATAATAATAAACCGAAAATCATATTTATTTAAAAGAGAATACGCGCCTTTTCATGGTGTACATTATAATATTTATAAAAATATGATTAAAGTTATTCTAAATGTTCATAAAAATCCCATACGTTGGAAAATTGTTGGCGGACTTTTCAGGCGTAAAAGTCCGGTTATTATTATTGCTTTGCAATAATCTGCAATCCGACTCTTTAATTGTTAAGCATGTAATAAATAACATGCAATAAAACTTTAGTTTTTTGTTTTGAATTTATATATTTATTTTGGCATAATCTACTGTTATTTCATTGTGTTGATGAAAAATAAATAAATGTTATATAAATATAAATATTATATGTATTACTTAAAGTAATAAGTTAGTAAATAAAATTTTACAACTTTAAAATATTATTAATACATAGAGATTCAATCAAACTGAAATAATATCTGTTGAATAATGTGAAATTTGTATAATCACAATAATAGTTGTTATAATTTTTTACTTTTCTTATGTTCAATAACAAGAAAAGTTGTTACAAATTTCTGCCAGTTTGGCAACCCTTGAAGCTTGAAGACTTGTGTTGAAGTTCAGCACAACATAACCTTTTAATAAAAGAAATCAACGAAGTCAGATCATCAAAATCAAAATCTCAGATCTGAGATAGCAGAGCTGTGTGTTTCAACAATTTAAGCTTTTTTAATTCATATTCGTTTTCGTATTACAGAAGCAAGGAATAATTAAATAAATTGAATCCGTCAGTTTGCAAATCATAAATATGGCAGAGGTAATTTAAACATTGCGAACAATTTTTATTTAATATGTAAATTAAAAGTCATTGTTTTGCAAACAATTTGTATAAGTTAGTTTTATTATAGTTTTTTTTTTTTAAGATTTTATGTTTGTTTTACAGGTTGAAGAAGTCAAGAAGAAGAGAACTTTCCGCAAGTTCACTTACAGGGGAGTTGACCTGGATCAATTGTTGGATATGCCAAAGTAACAATAATTTACAATTAATAAGTTAAAAAAATATAATAAATAATTTATTTCAATAAATATATTAATTTATATACATTATATAAACTTTATATAAATGAATAAATTTCTTATTTATAATAATAATTAATTGTTACATTTGTTATTAATATTATTTAATTTTTCTGTATTATATATTTTTGTATCTATTAAAGAATTTTGAAACATACAATAATTTAATTTTATAAGATTTAAGCAAATTTTATTTTTAATAAATACAAAATAATGAAATTTACAATTATTTTTTACAATTAATTATAAAAATGTATAATGTTATGTATAAACATTATAAACTTATTTTACTTATGTAGATATTAACACAAATTTATCATTGTTAATTTTTATTAGTATAAATATAAGTATATTAATCTACAATTTTAATAAACATAAATAATAATAGAAAGTTTTCTTCAAATAAATTGATGTTTTTAATTTATTTCAGTGAGCAACTTATGGAGTTAATGACATCACGTATACGTAGGAGATTTGCTCGTGGAATGAAACGAAAGCCTATGGCATTAATTAAAAAATTGCGTAAAGCAAAGAAAGAAGCTCCACCAAATGAAAAACCAGACATTGTAAAAACTCATTTGAGAAATATGGTTGTTATCCCTGAGATGGTTGGATCAATTGTAGGAGTCTATAATGGAAAAACCTTTAACCAAGTAGAAATCAAACCAGAAATGATTGGACACTACTTAGGAGAATTTTCACTCACGTATAAACCAGTAAAACATGGAAGACCTGGTATTGGTGCCACCCATTCTTCCAGATTTATTCCTCTTAAATAAATATTAAGAATTGTATAAAATACAATAATTTAATTAAAATATCAATCTGCTGTTTATCAATTCAATGACCTTTTCATTCATCAATGTAAATAGATAAGTCTTGAAAATGTCACTTTAATATTTCTATATATGATTAATAATAATGATGACTTTTGCTTTGATAAAATATTTTAAGAAATTATTTATTATGTAATCTAAAATATTTTATTTCAACTGTAGTTGCAGAAACATTTAGTTAATGAGGTTCTCTGTTGCAATGGGGTTAATGTTTCTCGTTACAATAATTCAAAATAAATGACATGACTAGTAAATACTTCATTCATCACCTGAATTAATATATAATATTAATTATTATAATTAACAATGATATATCAAAATCTGCAATATCTGTTAAATCACTTAGAGAACCACTTTAAACTTTTAAAAGTTCAATCGACTTTAATTTATTTGTTTTATTTTATATAAGGTAATTGTTATTTATTGTAATCACCACATGAATGCATTATTAAAATTAATTATTGACACTTGGTTTTTCATAATGTAATGTATCTTGAATTGTAGGACCGATTCAAACACAATTTTAATAAAATTTAATTGTATCAAACTATTATTAATATCTTTCAAAAACTAAATTTTATCCGTTATTATAATTCCTTTATTCTATTATATATAAATTATATAAATTCTAAAATTAGAAATTAAATCCAAAGGAAATATTTCAGTCTGCGTATTAAATATCTTGTCATCGTCCCTAATCAAAGCGATAAAAATGCTACCTTATCGACTAAGATATTATCGTTAACTTATTTACCAACAAAACATTTCAAAACTTTATTCTCTCAGTCAATCAAATAATTTCTTTAGTTTTTTTTGTTATTATACATTTCATTCAGTGTTCTTGCATGTTGCATTACATTAGCACATGCAACGTATGCGTAGTCATAAGTTTAAAAGGGAGGGAAAAAAACGCGCGTAGCATCTGCCCCCTGCAGGCAATCGTCCGCACATCGATCTTTTTCACTTTTCAGTTCGCGTTCTTTCGGCTTGATTGGCGCCACCGTTCAGCCACTGCTTCTGCAAATCTGGCAACACCGGGCTGCGGGCTCTACTTACACAATCAGTGAGTAATTGTGAATTTACATAGACACGACGCCGAGAATCGCCGTCGTTCGACAAATACTTTTAATGTTAAACTTTTAAAACCTCGAAGTGCGGACCACCAACCGTTCGGATAACTTCGTACTCGACGCCCGCATACCATAACTTGCACACACAATACGTTGGCCGGTCAAAATTCTGATCCCGATTATTTATCTTTCATGAACGGTAAGCGTTATTTTAAGAAAATCGTTATTAAACAGTGTCACGGATACGCATAACGAAGCCCGTTTCCTTGCATTCGCCAAATAGTCTCGCAAAAAAGCGAGATTTCGCTTTTGACAGATATTTTATCATGTCCTGTCAGAGTGACAGGTTGATTTCTCCTTGTCTGAGCATTCCTTCTTTCTTTCTCTCTCTCTCTCTCGCACGCTATATTTCCATCTCTCGCACGCACACACTTCTTTAATGTCTTTCCTTTTTCTTTTTTCTCATATTTGTAATTACGTGTGTGTGCACACGTATACGTGTGTATGCGTTGTGTCTGCATAAATTATTGTATGCATTGTCTTGTTTGATCAAAACTGTGGTTATTTGTTTGTATGAAAAGTTGTTGGGATTGCAAATGGAATGAGTCGATCCATTGTTTGGACATTTTCTTAAGAAGTATGGCAATGAGTCATTCAATAGGCGTGTGATACACATAGCTCTGCACGAATGACTGGATTAATTATATAGTATTTCAATCGCCTTTCCTTGTTGTTTTTAAGTTCAGGTGAGTTCAAGTTTAGAAATTATGTCAAACAATTGGGGATGATTTTGTACCAGGCATTTCTAATTTCTTGTCGATACAGGTTTATTCAGATTTGAGGTCTTGATGTATTGACAAATGGAATTTTTATATTAAAACATACTTTAAGTTATAATGGTGATTTCTGAAAATTAAAATTAGGAATCAGATGTAAGCGAAGATTTGTACGTTGAATGTCTAGGAATTGTGTTTATATAAATAAAAATAATTATTTGCAAATGGAAAAGTAACAATGTTCAATTATATTAATAACATTAATATCATTGATTTTATTTTTTTGAGAATTTTTGTTCTTAAAATTGTTGATTAAATAGAATGTTACAATTCATTTAAACATTTGGCAATTCACAGATATGGAAACATTTTTTTTTATTATTATGATAATGGCTTTATATATATATATATGCATGTGAGGTGAATCATATAGATAAATGTGCATATTTTTGTAGAAATCAATATACTGTAACATTAATATTTTATGACAATTGCAGAATATTCCTGTTTTTATTGGAAAAATGTCAGACCTTTTTGCTCCGATAACACTGAAATGGGATCCAAAGAATCTAGAAATCAGAACATTGTCGGTTGAAAAAACATTGGAGCCGTTGGTTTTGCAAGTAACTACGCTTGTCAATACGAATGGCCCGAGTAAAAAGAAAAAAGGAAAATCGAAACGAGCCAGCGCACTGGTTGGCACCGTTGAAAAAGCAACGACAAACTTCATTGAAAAAGGAAAACAAATTGCATATGATAATCCAGATATCACAGAAGAAATGCTCAATGCTGTCGAAGAAGTCAGGAAGACTGGGGATGCTATGAGTATTGCTGCTAGGTAATAATGAACATTTATAATTTTAGAGTTACATTTTTTGGCATTAAAATTTGTTTAAAAATGTACTTTTCCTTTTAATAAATGAAGCATTTTGTTTTCAGTTGTTTTATTTTTAATAAAGGAAATAAAATTTCAATATATTCATAGTTAGAAACTTTAGAATTAAGAAAGTTTTAGTTTATTGTTTTGACTATTGATTCTATTAAATAAATGAATATAGGATACTTTTTATAGGAACTTTTATTTTTAAATTAATGTTTTTATTCATAAGTTTTAAAAATAGAGTCAAATTGTTTAACTACAATACATTGAAAAAAAACTTGTTTCTATTAAAAAAAACTTAATGTCAGAATTAACTAAAGTTTATTATTTTTATATTCAACAAAAATCCAAAATTAATAAACCTTTTCTTATAAAGTATTAAAACAATAATAAACATTGTTTCACATTACATATGTTACATGAACACTTGAATTATAATTATAACTCTATAATAATACAATAATAATCTTGTACACATATTTATACAACATAATTTTTACCGTAATATAATTTGTTTAGGGAATTTTCCGAGGATCCATGTTCTTCACTGAAACGTGGAAACATGATTCGTGCAGCTCGCAATTTGCTATCAGCAGTTACCCGATTGCTGATTCTAGCTGATATGGTGGATGTGCACAAATTACTGAAATCATTGCATGTAGTGGAGGATGATATTAAAAAGTTGAAAAATGCTTCCTCCCAAGGCGAATTACTCGACAACATCGAACAGTTTGGTAAAAATGCTTCCGAATTAATGAACCAAGCTGCAAAGCGACAACAAGAATTGAAAGATCCACAATTGCGCGATGATCTGGCAGCAGCACGAGCTGTTCTCAAGAAACATTCCACGATGTTATTGACGGCATCCAAGGTTTATGTTCGACATCCAGAATTGGCTGCTGCTAAAGCCAACAGAGATTACGTTCTGAAGCAAGTTTGTGAAGCTGTCAATACAATTAATGACGTAGCTCAAGGAAAGAATTCAAGCGATAATCAACATCCTTATGATGGTCCTGGTGAACTTGCAGCAGCGCTCGATGACTTTGATGACAGAATGGTCATGTCTCCGCACGCATACAACGAAAAACGCACACGACCTAATCTCGAGGAACGACTCGAAAGTATCATCAGTGGCGCCGCACTCATGGCTGATTCATCATGTACTCGAGATGAACGCCGTGAACGTATTGTCGCGGAATGCAATGCTGTTCGTCAGGCACTTCAAGACCTTTTAGCTGCTTATTTGGATAACGTAAGTTCAACTTTAGTTGTATTATTTATTATTCATCATTTTCTTTTCAGCCAATGCAATTATAGCTGTGAGTTGAATTGTATAAAGTAGAAACATGACAGTATTTATTCAACGTTTGAACACTTGTTGAATTGCAAATAAAAACATTTATAATAATAAAAAAAAATGTTACTTAAATAAACAATGATCATATTATTTGTAGGTTGGAATAAAAAAGTATTGTCTAAATGTATGTATTAGTAAACTATTTTAATTAACTTCGGTATATTTGTTAGTTGAATAATATATTATTTAGTATATCAAATTAAGCTTGATATATATATATTTTTATTTAAATTTGTATTGTTTTTATTAGTAAAATATTAAGAATTAGTAAACATATATTTATTTTTCAAAAACATACAAAGAATCATTATTTTGCATCTATATTACAACTCACAGCCAAGATTTGAATAAAACTATGTTTTAATTAAGTAATTTTAATATAACTTTAAATATCTTTACATAAATAATATTTAATAACGAAGTAATAGTATTCAATTATTCATTATTCTATCACCACTATAATTTAACTTAACAACATACTTTATAAATTATTCTAAATTTAATTAAAACTTTTTTATAATAGTGTTTCACATTTCTTTCGACAGTTTCTGTTAATACTATAAAACAAAAATCTTACTTTTATTGTGTTCTTTCTCTGTCTCACTTTAGTCACTCTGATGACTTTAAAAATGTGATTGAATAATACTTCTAATCAAACGTATACAATTTAAAAAAAAACATGAATTTTCTATTTATATTCTCTATGTTATTAATAATGCTTTTAATGTTATTCTATAAGTCTTATTTATTAAATCTTATTTATTCTATTTCCTTGTTTTTCTTTTTTGATGAGGGCAGTTGCAACTCGCTCCAGCTGGTAAAAGGGTAAATATTGTGTGTCCCCTAAGTGCATTCGTCTTTCTAGTCATATATTCACTAGACTCACGCAATATTGCATAAATAATCACATTTTGTTAGCTGTTAATTATATTGCTTATAATTTGTTTAATTTATTTTATCACTTGTCATAATATGTATTATATTTGTGGATAAAATATTATTTTATTACAGTGTGTATATTATGTTATATATATATATATGTATATAAATACATGAAATAAGCAGTTTAATAAGAATGCGTTAATGTCGTTCATAATATTACATATTTCCTAACTAATGTATAATTATATGTTACATAGTATTATTTCTGTTTCAATTCAGTATAATGAGTGCATAATTTTGTTAAATCTACTATGTATAATCATTAAATAGATTATAAAGAAGAGTGGCTCTTGCGAATGAAAATTCATTAAATATGTATCCATAATATTTTGAAAAAAAAGTGCTTAATAATTATAAGCTTTTCTATTAATCTTCACTAACTAAAATTAAATAGTCGTGGCATTTAATTCTGATTGTATTGTTAAATTTTTCAAACAAAGGAAAAATTTTACATACAATTAGTAAATTATACAAGACTATTTAAATATATGTTTAATATTATCTCAGTTTTCTTTATTAGCAGTGTGTTTATGTCATTCATAACATTTGTATTAGAATATAATCTATTAATAGAATCAAATACAATAAACTGCATTTAAACTTCACAGATGAATGTGAAAGAACAATCAGAGGGCTTGGAACGTGCAATTGATCATATGTGTCGCAAAACTCGTGATCTTCGTAGACAATTACGAAAAGCAGTTGTGGATCACGTTTCGGATAGCTTCTTAGAAACCAGTGTGCCATTATTGGTACTCATTGAAGCGGCTCGTAACGGAAAGGATAAAGAAGTTGAGGAGTATGCACTAGTGTTCACAGAACATGCTAATAAATTAGTCGAGGTAATTATACTTTATTTCTATATAAATAAATACATCAATATAACAACAAATTTAATTATATCAAATTTACTTAATTGTCATTTTATTATTATATAAAAAATCAATAAAACTAACAGAAAATGATTAAGCAAAAATTAAATATTGATATAATAAATTAATTAATACAAATTAACGTTATTATATTTTTGCCTGTTTATTATATAATTAGCTAACGATATCAATTCTTATTCTTTAATAATAATGACTAGTTTCAATAGATAAGCTTTTTAATTAATTATTTTTATCCAGCACTAAATGTGATTAATAATTGTAAAACATTTAATATCAAATAACAAAGTGTCGTATTAATTAATGTCATTTTAGCAGGAAAGCATAATAATAAAATAAATAAATTGCAGGTTGCGAATTTGGTATGCAGTATGTCTGGAAATGAAGATGGCGTGAAAATGGTCCGATACGCTGCAGCGCAAATCGAAAACTTGTGTCCGCAAGTTATAAACGCAGCGCGCGTTCTCGCTGCTCGACCTAAATCGAAAGTCGCCGTTGATAATATGGAAGTTTTTCGTCAAGCTTGGGAGAATCAAGTACGTGTGCTCACAGAAGCTGTGGACGACATCACGACTATCGACGATTTCCTGGCAGTGTCGGAGAACCATATCCTCGAGGATGTGAATAAGTGCGTGCTTGCGCTACAAGAGAGTGATGCGGACACGTTGGACAGAACCGCAGGAGCGATCAGGGGACGTTCTGCGCGTGTCTGTAACGTTGTCCAAGCTGAGATGGACAACTTCGAGCCTTGCATTTATACGAAGCGAGTGCTGGAAGCTGTCATGGTATTGCGCGAGCAGGTAATGCCGAAGTTTGCTCAAAGAGTTGAAGTCGCTGTTGACGCGCTTGGCAGTAATCCACCGAAAGAAGTCGACGAAAATGACTTTATCGACGCTTCTCGTTTGGTTTACGATGGAGTTCGAGAAATCAGGCGCGCTGTTCTTATGAATCGGGTAAATACACTGTGTCGATGTTCAGAAAAATTTGATTCGTGGTTAATTTGGTTGTTAAATTGCTTTATAGAACTTGATTACTATCAATTATTATGTTTGATTTATTTTATTGTTTTATTATATTATGTAAGTATTATTTATAATAGTATTTTTCGTAGGAAAATAATATGTGTTAAATTAAATTTATTAAATAGAGTTCAGTTTATATAAATTACTAATTATGAAATATTTTTAATTTGATGAGTGAAACGCTTTTTTACAATATTGTAGGAAGTGGAAGATTTGGATCCCGAAGATGTCGAATTTGATCATACCTTGGAAACGCGTAGTAAATCAAGTGCACAAACAGGTGAACATGGAGTGGATGAATACCCAGAAATTAGTGGTATCACCACAGCTCGTGAAGCCATGCGTAAAATGCCTGAAGAGGATAAGCAAAAGATCTTACAGCAAGTCGAGTACTTTAAGAGCGAAAAGCTTAAGTTTGACCGTGAAGTAGCCAAGTGGGATGATGCTGGCAATGATATTATTGTATTGGCGAAACACATGTGCATGATTATGATGGAAATGACGGATTTCACGCGTGGTCGTGGCCCACTTAAAACTACTATGGATGTAATTAATGCGGCAAAGAAGATTTCTGAGGCAGGCATTAATCTCGATAAACTTACAAGACAGATTGCTGATCAATGTCCCGAAAGTTCTACGAAAAAGGATCTGCTGGCTTATTTGCAACGTATTGCTCTTTATTGTCATCAAATGAATATTACAAGCAAAGTCAAGGCAGATGTACAGAACATTAGTGGAGAGCTGATCGTATCTGGATTAGACAGTGCCACTTCTCTTATTCAGGCAGCGAAGAACCTGATGAATGCTGTAGTCCTGACAGTTAAAGCGTCTTATGTTGCTTCGACGAAATATCCTAGACAATCAACTGTTGCGGTAAATTTCATTATTATATTTGTCTTTATTATTATATATGAAGATTATAATTGTGTTATACTCAAGTTATACATATATTGATATATGGTGATTGTGCATTATTGTTATAATAATGCTCGACATCAACTTATTTGATTTAATGAGAATATTAATATATTGATTTAATTGTGCATATTAATAATGTAATAATTTATATATTTTATATATTTTAAAGTTGTAAAGATTGAAATGACACAAGATTTTTTACTGAAACGAATAGTAATTTGTAATTTAATGATCTACTTTATGTAGATATAATAGAGTTATTTATATTTGTATAGCTTTGAATAGTATGTACATTTTATAATTATTTATATTATATATGTTTATATTATTTACCGTCATAATGTTGTTGCATTAATTATAAAACAAATAATTTTATTATTATTCATGTTCAGTTTATAACATATTTGAGTATTATAAATAACATTTTACAAAAGTAGAATATAAAAAATATTATGTTTATAAAAATTTAATAATTATAATTTTAATAATTTTTTTAACTTTTTGTTAATATTTGTTTATTATAAAAATCCATGTGATATTATATATTACTAACCTAACAGTGTTAATTTTTATGAAACAAGTTTATTTGTAATATAATATTGAATAAATAAAATTTTCAAATTAATTGTTTAAAACATAAAAAACTCGTTAACAATTTTTTTAATGTTACTATAATTTTATATCATATTTTAATATTTATAAATCAAATACTAAATGACAAGATAAATATAAATTAATAAATTTCTTCATAATTACATAAAATTAATAAAATATTTTTTTGTATAAAACCATTACATATATTTAAAGATAATAAACGTTTCATAGACTCTCATTTGATTTACATTTTAGTCGATTGGATTCAATTTATACCTTTTCAACGTGCAAATAATCTTATGTACGTAATTAGGTGTTTTTTTATCTATTGGTTTAATATATGTATCTTTAAATATTAACTTTTTTCAAGCGTAATTTAATATTGGGTGGAATATATATTAAAGAATATACAATTAATCAGTAAAACACACGTTATATACAAATTAGAAACATACATATTTTAAATACTTTCTTTTATAATAAGTTAATAGTGTTATCACTTTTCTCTGAATATTGTTGAATATTATTTACTTAAAATTAATAAAATATAGCAAAACTGTGAAATCAAGCATCACTTAAAAAATGAATAATAACAAATAATTGAAATAAAAATATATTATAAAATAAATACTTTTCATGTAAATCATCATTTAAATCATTAATTAAAAATTATGAAGTATGAAAAAGTGATATTTTAATTTTATAAATAAAAAATATTATGTTTAAGAATATTCAGTTAATCATTTAATTATATTTGAATGGTAGTGAATAAAACAATAATTAATGTAGAGAAATTAACAATATAAATTAATTAACGTAGTTAAACTATATTTATTATTGAAATTTGCTTGATTTTGAAACATGCTTGTAGACCATTGACGATAATGGAACTGAGAAACAATGGCCGCAAGAGTTGTTCCTGCTCTACTTACCTATACCCCACAGTCTCTCTATTACTTACTCCGTTTCATTGGTACAATAAAGTAGTTTATTAAAGTAGAAGCAGACAAAATTACACCATTCTAGGATTAAATCAGATGTAACTGTAGTTTATTTCCTTTAATATTAATATTTACACCTGCTAATTTTTCATGCTTATCACAATACGCTGATATCATTTCATATATAAAACTATAAAAGTATATACTTAAAAATATATATACAATAAAAATATTTTTTATCATGAAATTATGTAAAATATTAAAACTTTTCATATTAATATACAGATTTACAAGATTTTAGAGAATTAGATTACATTTTTATAGAAAAAAAAAAAAAAAATACAGAAATCTTAATATTTTCAACAAAATTCATAAGCATATTTTTATTTTTTCACTATATGCACAGCAAGTAGACAATATAAAGAAACACTACAATTATTTTACATACATTCGTTTACATTAAAAAAAATGGAACGTACAAATATAAAAATATATATATATGAATATATATATGATTAAATGAATATATCTATGATACCAAAATGTTGAAATATGAAAGTATGTTTACATAATTACATGTGTGCATACACATTTCATGTGTGGATATTTGATATACATATAAGTAATTTTTTTACATAATCATATATATATGAACATAAATTAATTTATACAAAATATCTGAATGTAACAAAATATATTTTTGAACAATTTTATTATAATTAATAATAATTTTTTGCAATCCAAAATTCGGATTATCCAGTATGTAAGTATCCTCGTTACAATATTCTCCCGTTAAAAGTAATTTGAAAACATTAATTATATTATTGAATGAAATGAAATTAAATCTACAAAATGTAGAAGTTTACATAAAATGTATTTAATTATGAGAAAGAACGATTATTTATAAAGTATTTTTTTACAGTCCCCAATCGTTGTATGGAAGATGAAGGCTCCAGAGAAAAAACCGCTTGTTCGACCTGAAAGGCCAGAGGAGGTACGCGCTAAAGTCAGAAAAGGTTCCCAGAAAAAAGTTCAAAATCCTATTCATGCGTTATCCGAATTTCAGAGTCCAACCGAAAGCGTATAAATATGTTATAACATAGTTCAATATACAGAAATTATTGAAAGACAAATATAAATGCAGCGAAATAGTTGTCGTTTGATATAAAGTGGAATGCAGTTTTGCATTATCAAAATATGTATTAAAAATTACAGTAATACAATTTACCGTATTTGACTCTTTGAGTGGATGAAATTTAAAAACGAATTATAAACTAAGATTGTTATTAATTCAAAAATAATAATAATAAAAAGTAAATAAAGTAATGCAATGATAACAATTTCATACATATATGCATCATAAAATCTACGTTGTAATTTAGATATATATAATGAACATATTTGTATACTACTTTTACATTTGATAACTATTTTATTAGTTATTTTTTTTTATTTAATGTATTTGATAATATATTTATATAATAATTGTGTTAATTAAAGTACTATTTTCTTGCATTTACATTTTTATGCTTTTTTTTTATGATATATTACTTGTAAAAAAATGCTCAAGTATTTTCACAAGTACAATGAGACGTTTAATTTGATACAGATCGATTTTATAGATTTCTATTTAACGCAATAATTGCAATCCGATTAGAAGAGACTGCTAAATAAAGTATTCCAAGTGTACATAAGTAAATATATAATTTTATATTTATCATCAGGGTTTTGTTACATTAATTCTTCTATTACAAATAATCATGAAAAAGCTGTATAAAATATTGAATATAAAAAATAAAAGTTGAATATTGATGTTTTATTGCTTGAATTCTACAATTGAAAGAAAATGATGTAGAAGCTCAAAGAAAAATTGAAATAATATTAAAAACTAGTTAAAAGTTTACGTGAATTCCGAAACAATTTACAATAAGAAAACTTTCTTAACTCTCATTTGGAAGAATTTACAATTTTATATATAAATTTGATATATTAAATAATGGCTATAAAATAATTCGGATAATAATTTTAGACAACAATTTACACTAATTATACTTTAATTTTTGCCTAAAATTCACATATCAAGCTACGTTATACTTATATGAATTTTTTCATAACGAACAGTATTGAACAATTGACTTTTTGTATCATTCATATTTGTATAATTTGCAAGCAAATAAAATGTAATTGTACAATAATAAATATAATGATAATCAAGATTTTGTTTATAGAATTTAAAAAATATCAGATGCTATTTAAGAAGATGAATTCTTACATTGTATTTAATTTTTATGTCAACTGTAAAATAATCGTTATTATTTCATTATTTAAATTATTTTGTTGACATATTAAAATGTGAATTCAATCAATGCGTATAAATGGAAATTTTGTATTATTAGAGGGTATCTTGTATTATTTAAGTTATGTAAATTGATAAAATAGAAGTATTTATTGTAAATTACATTATTGATGTTGCTATTTTTTAAAAGTAGAATAATCAATTTTGACACATTTCTATAGCATAGTATTTAACTTTTGTATTTTTTATAGTAATAATAAATAAAACGTTTAAATTATATTTCATATTATAATGTAATTTACAATCTACTTTTCAAATTAAGTGCAAAAATTGGCAATTGGATTATTTATAGTTTATTAAATACATTATATAGTATAATGTTATTTTAAGTTATATTTATAGATTTAGATTGTAAATCGAATATATATATTCATAAAAAAGGATACGTTGCACGCTAAGTTTATTAAAAAGCTACTTATGTAAGAATTGGCTGTTTATTTATGTTCATTATATTTTACAACTAAACGTGCGCATTGTATAATTGTGAATTAAATTCGAAAACTTTCTGATTTGTAGAAGATGCATTTTGCAGCTTAATTATGCAGGAATGAAATTTAGCATTATGCGAATAAAGTAATTGTTGTAAAATAATGCTAAAATTTGAATGTAGTATTGATGACATGAGAATTACCTCGATGAAATTTTAACATAAATAAATAAAGGAAACAGTATTTCGAAATCTTGTTCAATGGTATACAAGTTTATTAACTTCCTTTTGATGTTGATCACATCAATTGTTTATTATTTATTGTTTTAGCATGAAAATATCATGAATTATATTATAATAATATACATAACTATTTTCAGTTTTTAGTTGTAAAATTTAAACC
>JABFQC010000661.1:0-24667 GCA_022817085.1 Psilanteris sp. ZL-2020
CGGCTTAAGATGTTGACGTCTTAAAGTAAGTCACACGTTTATGACTATTCTTTTCGCAGCGTGGTAGACTTTTATATAAGAATGTTAAAGCACTTCGCGATAGGAATGCATTTACGTGTATTATTTTTTATGCTTCTGTAATCAAACAATACAGCGTATATTAGTTGTTAAATACATAACTTGGATTTCGACTCTCGAAACGCGGTTCACTTAATTCGCATATTGATTGCTACGCGCATCAAACGCGATTGATTTGAATATACACTTGATAATGATATTGCAGCGAATCGAACACTGCCGCGATTCATTAATTTCAATTTTTTGCGCGTAACACCGTAAACCCATAGCAGTCGCGAGATATTCTGCTATTAAAATTAATTCAGAATACATCGATGGCGCGCACCGACAGAAACGCATCCTTTCAGAGCTGATCGATGAGATCAGCGTGCGCGCAATGCAAGTAAATAATGACGACTATAATTTCGCTATCTAAATAATAAATTTAATCATCAGCGCGGCGAGATTTACGACACAAGTAATATATACATATATATCTATACGCATATTTAAACGCGCGGTAATTTACTTTTTCCCGCGCCATTTTAGCGCGCCGAATGAAGCACGCGTGCTAAAAAAGAGCATGCAAAACGATCGCGTTCGTTCATAAACACGTACGTCACCGTGAAATATTGAACGCGCATTTTTTTCGACACAAATCGGCGCCGTAAATACCGCGACCGCGTTAGGCGAAGTTCGTTCGCGAAAACGGTCGCTCGAGGGACGCGGAAGTTTCCGCCGCGAGGCCGAGAGGAGCGCGCGGTTGAGCTTGTTGCGAGAAACTCTCGCGGGACGTTCGGCGCGCGGGTTTCACGACGCTCCCGGTAGCATTGTTTTTGTCGCACGGCAAAGCGCGTCGCCAATGAAATCACCGTGGAAAGATACTTTCTTCTTATTCAATCATTATTCAACCGGCGACGTTTCACTTTTGTAGTTGTGTCGCGCGCGGCCGTAAAACCGCCCGGGCGTGACACTGCAGCTGACGAAAATCTATCGAGTTTTGTAATTGGTCGTAATATTTCGGTAATCCCCGAAGCCCGGTTTTACGTAAAACCGTTGCTTTTTAGACCGTCCGGCGGACTGAATAAGTGTACTTGAATTGGAGAACGATCGTATTGTTACACGTAATATAAACGGCGTCGGTCGTTTGATCTGTGGCAATATATATATATATAAATACAAATATATATATATTCGAGCGAGAAAACAACACGAAACAGACCGTGCAATAATTTGTCCAAATTGCTTAAACTCTTATCGTCTGAAAAAACGATGTTTTGGAATAGTGCGTTAATGATCCAACGATGGCCCGAGTTAATTTTATTTTCAATAGATATATATGCATATAAACGAACCGTATTAGAATACCATTAACCATTTATATCGAATGTTTTATTATGATCATTTTTCTAGTCGCGCTGTCAAGTGTTGTTTTTAATTAAAAAACACCGACGAGACGGATTTTAAGTCTCTTAAGCGAATATTATGTAATTTCGCAGTTGTCGAGTATAATAACTTATCTAATATGTAAACGCGATTAATTAATAATAGTTCTATAATTTTGAATTAACCTGCGATTGAATATAGGTTTATTAATTGGGAAAGTTTCAAAGTATTCAGAATTTATGTGTGGAACAGAATATATGTAGCAGTGGTATATATATGTATATTGGAAGTCACTCCTCGTAACGTATAAACACACACTTTGTATAGAAATTGTTATTAGTTTGTTATTTTCAGTCACATTAAATTTATTAAATCCAGTTCTAATACATGGTTCTGCACACAAATGTATATATAGAACCATTTTAACGATTAATATTGCCGCGCAAACAAAAGCATTTCCAGTTCGGACTCAAACTTGAAACGATCTTCCGCCGCGACCCTCCGTAATTATAATCTGAATTTAATGAAGAATGAATAATTAACAAATTACACTCGTACCCGTCGGCCGCTGTGTCAATCGTAAAACGGACTCGTATCGGCGATCGATACGTGCTACGGCTAGAATTGTTTCGGGAGACGCGCGTCGTTCGTTTTCATTCGAAATAAATAACTCGCGCGGTGTAAAGTGCAGAACGGTCCCGAAGGCCGTGAAAAGGCAGAATCGGACGAGTGCGACTTAAACGATCCGGCCGATCAATCGGCCGGGAAATAGATTCGGTGCCGTGAATCACTCGAATTTAATTAAAATGCGAGCGGCGTACGAACGCGCGACGATAAGCACTCTCGCGTTGAATAGATAAATCAGGGCTGAACCGAGAGTCGCGACCTGATTAAAGTTTGCCTCGCGAGCTGCTGGCAGCAGACGCGGACGCCTTCGAAATTTGGTTGCACAAATAACACGCCGCGCGCTAAACTACGGCTTTGCGCAATAATTGCCGTTATGAAACCTGTCCATATTCTTTCGCTACCGCGCGTCTAACTTCATTTCAAAAGCTGTAAAATTACAATTCTTATCTTCAGCAAATATTGCATTGCGCACAGTAGTGTCGGCAAAATAAATACTTAAGTGTAGCCTTAAACAAAGTACTTTTACTTTTATCAGTTCGCGTGTAACGCCATCTCGAGTAACAATTAGACTAGATAATTTTCGCTCGGTTCAAACCAGACACTAGGCAGATTTTTAATAGATTCACTAGATAAATCAATCAAATTATTGCACGGTAAATGTCGTGATAATACTAGATAGTTTGTTTGTCGAAAAACTGTTTGCAGGTTAGATTTAGTTTGTGCA
Organism: Psilanteris sp. ZL-2020; assembly: GCA_022817085.1. Classification (NCBI taxonomy): domain Eukaryota; kingdom Metazoa; phylum Arthropoda; class Insecta; order Hymenoptera; family Scelionidae; genus Psilanteris; species Psilanteris sp. ZL-2020. Next base: position 2,795 of record JABFQC010000661.1, read on the forward strand.
TTTTAGCTGCGAGCTGTTAAATAATTGCCAACATGTTGCATGTTTTGCCTCAAGAAGTCTATATCGTGATTGGATTCTACAAGTGACGGTAGCTCAGTAGTGTTCACGCAAGTCGAGGGTTCGAATCCCGGGAATTTGTATTATGATATACATTTTTCAAATTCAAATTCCATTCAAAAATAGAAAACGAGATGCCCTTCTGTGTCCAAAATAATAATAATTATATATAAATATATATATATAATTATTCTTTTATTTTTTAACTATAGTCAAAACTGACTAGAATCTAGGTTTACAGAGCGTGACGTTGCTTCTTAGTCACTAGATAGTTGTTCTGAGTAGACTCTAGTCAAAGTATACTAAAAACTGACTATTTTAGCACGCGAAAAAGTCGACGCAATTTTGAGTTGGTCATAAATTGATTATTACCATATTAATAACAGTAAACATTGGCTAAATAATCGCGCTTTAATGGGTGGATAAACGGTAAAAACAGTCACGGCTGTTGTCAACTTAGATAAAGCACGTTAAATTTTCCCTCGCAATGAACGTGGATTTCAGAAGTCGTTTACCTTTACGTAACTGTATCTGTATTTTAACAATTCCATTGTTGTCAGCTATGGCGGCGCATTCAAGTTGACATCATCTTATTGATAATATTGTTATTTATTTACAAAGTACTTTATAAATATTTTCTGCGCGTCAACGCGGACGTGTCGACGGAATTTTTAAATAATTAATAAACTCCGGCGTGTGTTTTAAACAAATTCTGTACGACGATGATTGTGATACGTATGTATATATATATATATATATGGTAATGTAATGGTAAATGGTAATAATGGTTGAGTAATGTAATGGTAAAATGCTTAAACCGAAACACGTAGTATTATTATACCATTTTTTATGTTTCGTTCTCATTAGATATATTTAAATAATATCAAAATTCAGCGTTAATTAGTGACTTGAGTAATTACTAACGCTTTTTATATAAAAAAATTTATTATTTTTATTTGACGAAACACAACGTTTTATCAATTGATGTTTGATTTAAATGATATCTACCTGTGCTGATTTCTGAGACGCTTGCAAACAAAAACGGCTAATTATAGATTTTGTTTATGAAAAAGAAAGTTCAAATTAATGAATGCGCGTCGCAAACAGCGTTTTGGATGAACGCGCGCTGGCCATTCATTTACCGTAGAGCGGCGCGCGAAGCCGTACTTTCTGGCGAACCATTTCGCGAACGATAACAAAGCGGTTTGACAATTTTTTCAGCCCCACTAATTGCGACTGCTAATGACATCTAAAAGGCGTCCACGATTTTTAAGTTAAGACGAAATTGACGGACAAAACGCAATACGGAATACGATATATATTTTCTTACAATAATATTGTATATTTAATTATTTGTACACCGATGACGAAGATTTCTCCCAACAAATTGGACGCTTCGGCATTGTTAACGTCTATACATTGGCATTGATTATTGATACACACAACAACCGCGTAAACGCAATTACACGCTTTCGTTAAACTTTGATCGTTATAAAAAACAAGTATTTTGAAATTAAGTTCAACTGCTATAACTGCAAAATTGATTCGCAGTGGTGCCAACTTCACCCTCCCGTGATGCACTTAACCAAGTTCGCGATTGCATTTGCTATTACGTTGAATTTGTTAATCAATCGATGGCTAAAAAGTAAACATTTGTCACGTTCGCAAACACGCCGGGGAGATTAAAAAATTGCGCGTAAACAGCCATGATATTCGCCGCGCGGACTGTACAAAAGTGGCTCATTGATAATCTGATCGAATGTCGTTGTTAAGAATATTAATCAACGTTTTAAGCACGAGTTACGTAACGACGCTTTTTCGAAACGGAATATGTCGATTCATGCATATATATATATATATTTTCAAACATATACATATCCCGTATCTATATATATATTTAATGTGAAATTAAATCATTCGCGTTCGAATTGTTGCCGAAAACTCGCTGCCGAGCATTTTTCATTTCGATTACATTGCGAACAAAGTAATGATCAAGCTCTACTTCTGCATTCTTTGCAAAAAATTAGTTCGCTTTAAATTATCGGGAACAAAGCTCCGGCTGACACCGAGGCCAAAATCTTTGTTCTCGAAAAATCAAACGAATGTTTCCCCTTTCCACACGTAATATCCGCAATCCGCAGTCAAGATATCTCGCTGAAAAGCTATATTCACGCACACTCGCGTGTGAATGTGTGAGTTTATATATATATATATATATATGTACGTATATATAAATCCGCCCTCGCGCGCGCGCGTACGCGTATATACGGGCGTAGCGTTCTAAATGGGTTAGCGTTAAATAAATTGAACTGATTTTTTGCTACGCGTTTCTTTGTCGCGCGGTGCCGGCGTAATTTGAAGCCGAGCCGGGTCCGATATCGAATTTATTGTGCCGCGCGTTCGCGCAAATTTTGCCAGTCTACGCGGTGCCGCGGCGAATATTAATTCCGCAATCGCAGTGTGACTAATTGCGATCGCGAAAAGCGGAAGGGGAGAAGCCCGTTTACGAAGACAGGCGCGACGGGACGCGGTCGGGGGTAGGGGGTTGCGGGGCGCCACCGGCCTGGCTTATTTACACAACGAGATTTTCCAATTTGGCTGCGATTTTAATTCTGCGCCCGGCGAGAAATGCGATTCTGGTTTGCCGCGCGCAAATAAATATCTGACCTTTAATTCCCCGGCTGGATCTGGTGTAGATTTTTGTGTACAAACTTGTACACTATTATTGCATGTTTATATATATATATATATATATAAATATTTGTATCGACATTTGCGCCAAAGTTAATTCGTCACAAATAATTGTTTGTCGCGATCAAAGCGGACGTTTTTTTTCGTATACACGTAGAAAAAAGTTATATTAAACATTACTATAAATATGGCGTTTCAAGGATATCGAAACAAAAACAATGCAAAATGACTATACCAAAGTAACTTTTGTAATGCCATACAGTACTTTTTACTATAAGATATTGTAAAAATTGTTATAAAATTTTTGTACAGTACAATATCATATAAGAAAATTTACTATATCTTGTAAGAAAATTAATTCATTAGTCTAAGATTATTAATTATCATATAAGAAAGTATGTTATAAAAAAGGTAATTTCCGTAACATTCATTGAGATATCCTCAGAATGCTAGAAGTATAGCAATTTACGATATATCTTTTTTCTACGTGTACATCTCGCAACTTTCGGCGTCTCGGTTCGGGTCCGTGTGTTTGTTATTATATAATAAGAATGTTAATAAACGCATACATATGATTGTAAATACAATTGTTGCACTTTTTGCGCTTCGCAGTCAACGTCTGTGTCGTGTTTTTCGCGCCGCGAGCTTTTTTTACCAATTAAAGTGTATAGCTGAAAGTGCAATTATTTCTTTTAATTGGCTGTACGCGGCAATTGTTATATCTTTTGCAAGAAGTTGCTCATTTTTTCACGAGCGTGTATAACGATTACGCACCGAAAACCGAATCCCGACGCTTTCGTATGCGAATGTGTGTGTATATATATATGTTTTTGTAGTCATTTCGGAATTCGGAAAATGTCGCCGCGAAAATAAAACGAATTCAAAAACCGTTCCGTTATATTATATAAATTGAACGTTGTTCGCGTATTTGCATAAATGTAAAATAAAATTTAAATTTGCTTTTAATGCTATCCGGTTGTTCATCCAGAGTCAATATCACAAAGAGAAAATTAATTCATTATTATTCTATTTTTCGGATTTGCATGTTTGTCCCATAATGTATGTAAATACGAAAAGGGCTGGAACTGGGCATGGTGTGACGAGAGACGAGGTGGAACATAGTCTTAATAAGAGATTCGAGAATAACAAAATAATATGCACGTTAATGCAGGTGAAAGGTCAAAAGGTGGAATACAGAAAATACGAGTCACTGGAAACGTCACTCCGTGTTCGACTCCACTTGAGTTTGGTTGTTCGTTGTGACAATATATCTTATTACAACATCGAAACCCCTGACTCGGACAACTCGCCGCTGCTTCAGTTACACCCGTCGTCAATTCAGACAAGCCGAATAATTTTCTTTTTCCGACGGTTTTTGCGTCAATGTTAGAAAATCGTGAAGATTTTTATGCCACCGAGCCGCGTAATATTACAAAAACAAAAGTTTCTTAAACATAGATATTTTTCATGGAAAACACGTAGAGTCTAATAATAATTAATATCTCCACGAAAGTGTCTTGAAGTAAGACATTGTCATAGCGTTATGTTTTACGCGGAAGTCGTCTAACATTTATTTTCGTTCAGTCAGAATCTTTAATAAACATCTAAAATTTGAGTGTCGATCGTATAAAGCGCGTCGAGTTTCTAATTAACGTTTAACGACTTTTGACTTTTTGTTTTCTTCGAAGCAACAATTCTCCACGACCGCATACGTTATCGACTATTATTACGCCCATTATACGACATTAAGCGACATAATTCCCGTTTCCGAACACTTCTGCGTCGTTCCATTCGATGCAAATTATATTCATAAATAATCCGAATCCGTGTTAATATCATTTCTCTATTCCGTAGACACACCGCGGGCGCGAAATGAATCACTGGGTTAGTGAAAATGTCACGCGAATCACGCGAGCAAGATAATAATATCGCCGCGCTTGGCTGATTTACGGCACCCGAAACTGCGTTCTTAAAAGTCGTCGGTTTGTTTGCTCTCGGGCCGTGGGTTTCCGAATTCGCGGCCGACCGAGCGCGCCGCGTCATCGTCGGGCTCGAAAAAGCAGCCGAAACAGCGATCAGGTCCGCCAACCCGGCGGCGAATATCTCGACCCACTCGGCGATTAATTAACAGCCAAGTAACCTTGAACTACACCATATTACGTACAAACTAAACTCCGTCCGCTTGATCGTAACTTTTCATTATCGTTTCGCCGCGCGAGGTCGCGTCATTACGACTTTACGGGTCGCGCGCTCGCCAATGGCGTGCCGGCTGCGTGTTTGATAGCGGCAGAAATAGAAATCCGTTATGACGCGATAGCCTCCGTGGATTGATTGCAATTGGGTCCGGGCGGATTTTTCGGGCCGCCGTTGAAGCGCGGTTTGTCGCGGTTGAATCCGCGCGAAACGATCCGAGTTTAAAGCCCGCAGCGCTGTCTATTATTTCGCTCGCTAATTTCGTCCGCGGGATTCATATTCGTCGTCAAAATGTGATCAATAGCGAGCGCGGTTTTCGCCGCAGTCGAACCCGGCGACCGATATATAATGAAGAGCGAAATTGAACGCGGATGTATGGCATTAACGGCGCGATCGAAAATTATTGTTCAAACCGAACACGACGAGCGTGTGCGGGTCTGTGTGTATATATGTATATATATAGGTGTACAATTAATTTGTTCGCATTACGCATTGTTTGCGTGCAAAGATTTAACAAACTCGATTTGTATTCGACTTGCGTTGCCGTAATTCAATCGGCTACGTAGAATTTCATTAAATGTCAAATGCGATCCGTCAATTTTGTTCAGCGTCAACTTTTAACTACCGATTTTTATTTACCGCTTTAATAGTTGCACAACAACGTCGCGTAATGCGATTGTTAATTGTGTTAAATGTGATGTAGTTGCGTGCGCGTGTTTGTGTGTTCTAGTGCGCGCTCGTGTGTATAGGTATACACGTATATCTGTCCAATGTCAAGACCCGTGCAGCAGTATCAAATGCAGCGATTAGATGCGCACTGATATGCATGGAATGCGACGAAGATTGGAAAACATAATTTGCGTCTCCGTTACACGACGACTTTAACCGGATCGAAATTCACGTTTTAATATAGCGGCGGTATTTCGTCAGACGCCGAGCAGCTTTGCTATCAAACGCAACGGCGTCTAGAAATTTCCACAAAGTGTGTCACGAATCTCGAACAATCATTAAGTAAACGCTGATAATTGAAGTTAAAAACGTCTGCGCGAACACGCGGCCGGTCGATGCAAATGGTGGAAGTGAATTCAGGCGTACGCGGACGGCCGATCCGAGCGAAAAGCACGCGACGCGCGGCGACGAGTCCGACAAGGCCGTGTAAAAATACGCGCGCGAAAGTAAATAAATGCGTAAACAAAAATAAGTCGCGCACGGCGAGGCTGGAAAAGAAGCGCGCGAGAAAAGGAGGGCGGCGAGGAAAAAAACGGAAAACGTGACGGCGCGGGGAGGGGGAGAAAAAACGAGTATTTTCGTGGCGCGCGAATAACGCGCGGTCGCGACTAACGGAACGAAAAGGTAATAATGGGATTCGCGACGAGCGCCAGACCGGCTGGGTTTAACGAGTCAGCCCGTTTCGGAACGAAACAATCGGCCGCGTTGCGAAACGCGTCGCGACATTCATCGATTGTTTAATGGCCGGATAAAAAGAGGCGACAAAAAGGTGCACCGAGGCACGCAGGAACAATAACTCGCGAGCTCTTGTTATGTAAATAGCAATATCGATCATCGCGTGATTTACATCCCGCATTTTTCCGGCTCGGCGTTCAATACCGAGCGCGAATTACGACGAGCCGATGGCAACGAAACACGCGGCGAAGTCGCCGCCGCGAAAACCGTACGGCTCGCCGAGCGCCGTTCCCGACGACGAGTCTTGAGCCGCGCGTTACGTAACCCGACCGAGACTGCCTTCCCGGCGGAACCAATCGTCATCGTTTAATCGGCGCTATCTGAATCGCGTCGGCCGCTTTTTGCGCGTCACAATAAATGTCCGCGGGCGACCTCCTTCGACCCGTCTAACTTTCGACCGCGACTTTCTTCGGGTGCTTTCTGAAAAATAACGGACCGATTTCGCGGGTATTAATAGACGAGTTTTCGCGATCGGCGAATTCAAGGGCGAAGCGCGGGCTCCGACGGGCCGATCTCGGTAGCCCCGAAACGCCAACCGTCGCGCGAGCGCCAGTCGGAGCCGCGCGCGCACCAGACGGTCGGTCCTCGTCGCGGCACCAAAGCGCCAAAAAGCGTCCGCAACTGAGACCACAATAACTGTTTGTTGCACCACTGCGCCGTCGAATTGCACAAACGACACAAGCGGACGGGTTCTGAGGAGTCGCGTCCACTGGCGGTTCTCCCGGATCAACCAAAGCTGAGCGCAACTTGAGCGCAACTTGAGCGCAACTTGAGCGCAACGTATACTCACGTGTCAGAGCAGCAACGGCCGTGTTGACGTCGCCTCGTTATGCGCAATCAGCGAATTAAAATCCTCGAGTCGTTGGACGATGGGGTGTATGTACAGTTGCGATATAGATGGTTGCCTATATCATATATATATATAATAATTCTTTCTATACAATCCGGTTAAAAACGTCAACTCGCGAGGTGTCCTCGGACCACGCTCGGCGTACGAAAAGGTGCAACGGTGTGTGGCGGCTGAGAGCGTTGCGTCAATCACACGAGCCAACCATCGAGCCCGTCGTTCACTGCTCGGCAGAACTCGCGCTACTGAGTTAGGAAGAGGCCAAGTTGCTATCTCTCGCGCTCTCTCTCTCCCTGCGTGTCTCTCCGTTTCCGTCTCTGTCGCGGGCTGTCGCTCTCTCGCTCTCTCTCGCTGGCTGTCTCGCTCTCGCCGTATAACCGTGTGTGTGTTTGTGTGTGGGTGTGTGTGTGTGTGACAAGGTGATGATTGCGCGTCACAAATGAGATTGCTTGTCGGTATAAAAGTAAAAAAAAAAGACGTTTGCGGAAAAGTAAGCGAAACTCGCGGCTGGTCGGTGTGTCTGTGTGTCGTCCTGCCGCGCGTATCCTCTCTGTATTATCCTTGTTGCGTGTGACCGCGTGTGATCTGTCGATGGATCCTGTGCTGAATTTCCTTTTAAACTCCCGTTTAGTCGTTCACTTTCCTCCGCACACTTTGTCGGCTCTCCGTACGCGATGCGTCGCTCGCGAATATCGCTGCGAGACTGAATAGCGGGGTACCATGTGACGGCTTACATAGCGCGCGGTGGTGGGGGTTGCGGCGGCGGGGATAAGTCGGGCTATGTAGGAAGGGGCGCTCGGTAGGGGAAGCTGCGCGACCCGTCCGCGGGCGGGAACAAGGACGACGGGCTACGAATGTGTCGGTCGCGACGACGCGGAGGTGATAAGCGCGGTCGGGATATCGGGGCGCGGGGCGCCCGATTAATTATTCGAGAAAGTCAGCACCCTTGGACGGAGCCCGCGTCTCGTTTCGGCCGCGATCGCGGCGCGTGCGAGCGCGCCGGGCCGAGCGGTACTCGCGCGGGTTTGAGGTCGGCCGGCTGGATCTGGGCTACCGGGTCGTGTTTGGTCGCGCGAATTCGTACGTTTGTTTCTCGGCGCGCGTAACGCCAGGGGCGCGCCCCCGCGAGTCCTGCGAGCCCCGGCTCTCTCAATGTCGCCGGATCGCGCGCAAACCAATTGCGTAATCCCCGAATTGGGTCGGGCGTTTGTTGCCGAAGGAGCCGAGTCTTTCGGATGAGGCTCGTGTCGGGGCGAATTTGGACGCCCCGCGGCGGCGGATCGCAGGAAAATTGGAAAATGGGAAAAGTGAAAGTCGGCGAGCGCGAAGGCTTTTGGTTTTCGTTCTGGATGATTGTTTCGAGCGACGCTACGTCGGACAAGTCGCATTCGTGGCAAACCGAAACTTGAACGTCGCATTGTTGGGTTCGAATTATTTATCGGCGCGGTCTTAACCGCGTAAGCTCGTGTTTACGCGTTTGGAAGCAGGGGCGGATAGTCCGCGATAGGAACGGTCCATTCGGGTAGATAAAACCGGGTGGTTCAATTAACTATCCGGATAGTCAAATCGACTGCGTCGGTTTATCGGTAAATCTGTTTGCCAATGGTATCGGCGTGTATCTTATTTTAACTGTCTGTGAAAATCCTGACGCTGAAATTACATAAGTAAATCTACTATCTGAGATAATGGGTTAATCTTTGATCATTTCAACTATTTATTTCTCTCGGGGCATCGGACGTAAATATACATTTTTGTTTGCCAGTCATTATAATTATGACAGTACTCTTTTATTGTATATGTAAAGGATAATAACGCAACGGTTAAACAAATCCGAGTATCACGGTGAAAAGAAATGCATATTATTTTGGATAACAAACGCCAAAATAATAATGTTTTATATTCTATCATTATTTTCAGTAACATAAATCCCTACTGTCTATATCTGGAAATGTAAAATTTTCTTCTTTATATAATAATAATTTAGTTCGACTTAAATAAAATATGATATTTTTTAAACGAATAGAACGAGTGTATTGTAAAAATTAATAAAAAGCTGTAAAGAAATACGTTTAAGGCAAAAATAAAGAATCAATATGAAATCAATATCGTGTAAAAAATTTTAATTATTTTTACATAAATAGAATCAACTGAATATTTCATATTTTTCGCTCGGAAATAAAAGCAGAGACGATTAATTATATTGTTCGGTTTAAAAACACACATATATATATACAGATTGGTATTGTACCGAAATTATAACTCTAAAACGTCTAAATATAAATGCATAATAATTTATATTTAGACTATCTGATTTTAATTTTAAAATGTTCGTGTTTACTTTTGTGATAAATGGTAAATTATCGTATAAATGCTTATGCGTTGTTTTAATGAAGGCAGTATTTAAATTAAACAAAAATAAAAATGAAATTGATCAAATAAATTCGCAATTTTATTATGAAAGAGGGAATCATTCTTTAAACACGGAATGCATATACGTTCAACTATAAGTAAGCGAATTTAAAATAACCCAAATGCATTGCACATTTTTGTTTAATACAAAGTTTGAACGAAAGGGATTTCGGTTTGCAAAATAATTATTAATCAATTATTATCTTTTATAGCAATTACATCATATTTACTTTGTGTATAAAAATATGCTGACGATAGTTTTGTGCAAACATAATAAAATTTGTACAGCAATGATATCTTACATTGGCTATATAAACATTGTTTCATATTACAACGCTGTAATACAAAGTTTAGTTTTTATTCAGGGCATAAAATATTTTGGCATATAATTTTATTTAATTTCATTCCCCCATGTTAAAACGTTTTACATTGTCAAAATATATGTAAATATATATATACATTTATTAGTAATCACTGTTATAAATATTCAAAAGTATTTGTTTATGAATTATTTTTTAAATAAAAAGAGATGTGAGGTGTAATGAAAAATAAGTATAATTAGGGAATGTAAGAAACTTTCATTAAGCATATCTAAAGAAGAAGTTTTAAAAATTAATTTAGAAATGTGATCCATTCCGCAACTTTGTAATTTTAGTTCTTCAACTCATTCTAATCCTTTTAGTACCACTAATAATATTATTATTAAAAAAATGACATTTGTTAAAACTCAAATGTCTAAAAATTTTAAAATTACATCAGGGAAATGCAGAACCGATTATTTTATACATTAAATGAAGAAACATTAACATTCTTCGTAAATAAGCTTTTAATACTGTAGATAATATATATAATAAATTGGTTTAAAAATTTGAATCTACTAATTAACGGTTACAAAATTGATTGGTTAAAGTATAGGTTATTAATATATTTTATGCACTAATAAAAGAATAAACCGTGCCATCAAGTTACATGATAGGTCAAAATATAAATTACAGTTAACATACATGTATATTTATACTATATAGATTTTTGGTTATTTCAACGATTATATATAATTATATATAATAAGAAACTGAAAGAATGCGAATCATTAGAACGAAAGCAACTTTCAATATTATATTAATATATACTTAAACATTCCAGCAGGACCCATATAAATTTCATATTATTGTCCCAGTACTGGCACCAGAGTTGCCAGTACTATTATATAATATATATATTGTAAACCGACGTCGGTCCAGTAATGTACCATCGTTAAAGTGATAACGTAAGCCCAGTACTGTTTCCGGTATTGTACCAGTACTGGTTTCCGAACTTTTCATTACTATGGTTTTTATTTGGCACATTATTAGTATTGTATTAAATTATAAAAATTATAAATTATATAAAGTGTCATGCCTGGCTCAACTCTGGCAATTTACTGCATGGATGAAACATATATTTAACATTTTACTATATACACGGATAGAAAAAAAGTATTAAAAATTACTAATAAAGTAACAATTCTGTGACAGAAGTGTTGTATTTTGAAATAATACATAAAACTTCAGCAATTCTGACTAAAATATGTACAATACTTACTAATTTTTAAGTATAATTTAAAAATAGAACACTACTGTCATACATTTAATGTTTCGCTAGTAATTTTTAATACAATGTTTCTTTCCGTGTAATATATTAAAAGTAGGATATACTTGAAAAATGTTAAAATAATTATTATATCATGTTTTAAAATTTTCTACATAAGTTGAATATAATAATGTGCGCATTAAAAAGTTTAATACATTATATATATTATAGTTATTTTTGTAGCAGTTTCAAGTATATCTTACTTTTGATATATTATATAGTAAATAGTTATGAATATATGTTTTCTCCCTGTGGTTGACAATTTTGGCTGAACCAAGTCTGGTTCAGCTCAGTTTTGCTATACGGAGAAAAAAAAATTTAATTGTATTAACAATTACTCATCAAAATAGCAAATATGTGACAGTGACGTTCAATACTGAAATAATACATAAAATATCAGAAATTTTCACAAAAATATACGTAATTTTTACTAATCTTATATGTACTATTTCAAAATAGAACACTACTGATTTGATATTTTATCAGTAATTTTTAATACTTTTTTTTTCTCCGCGTACTATTTCGGTGTACAAGTTTCAGCAATACTGACATAAATCCGGTTCCCATAATCTGGTAACCAGTACTGTGCCATAATTTGGCCATTTGTTTAATTCTGGCGCAGTTCTGTTGCACGTAGAAAAAAGTTATATTATAAAATACCATACTTATAGCTTTATAAGGATATCATTATTAGTATTATGGAAATTACTATACTTTATAGAAATTTGTCTTATAAAATAGAGCTAATTTGTCTAGAAGATATTGTACTGTATAAAAGGCGTATAATAATTTTAGAAATATTTGCTTCCAAATCCCCGAAATACCATAATGTATAGTCATTTTTAATATAACATTTTTCTCCGTGTGAGATTAATAATAAAATATGTTTATAAAATATTGAATTTATGAAATATTGAATATTGATTCACTGAGAAAATGAAATTGTACAATTTACATCGTAACATTTCGAGGCTTCGGATTGGTTAAAACAATTGAATTCTGTCATTTCAATGGCCTGTATAATTATTATTTGAATTTGTATATATTTTACAATATGGCATTGTAACACGAACGATGTTCATAGTTCCTCTTAGAATTTCGTTTTCTCAGTGTTTATAATGCTTTTTTGACGCAGCTTATAAACTACTACGTTCACTTTTATAATTATACCAGTATTATTAAACAATTATAATAGTTTATTATTATATCAGTAAAGTATTAAAAAAAACCCACGTTATTACCTATAAAAAATGTACACTTTTACATTATGTCTAACGGCCCTAACTTGGCGCGTTTGTCTGAAAATATTTGACTTTCCTTATTATCGATTTTTCAAAACATATTGGTTCTCCAACATCTTGCGTTAACGCGAAATTCAAATCTGCTATCACTGGGTCTAAGTTAGATCGATCAAACTAGACGATGAAAATGTTTAATATTGAATATCATGGACTGAGTGAAATCAGAAATAAACGAATAAACATTTAAATTAATTATGACGGAATTCCGAAACATTTATTACCCTCTTAATCCGTTAGGCAAAAGAATTAAAATATTATCCATTACTTGTCAAAATATATTACCCAAATGTCATTAAAAAATGGATTCTTTTGGTCTACATACACGTTTCATGAATAGTATTATTATACTCTGAATAAAGTTTCGTTTCATGCGAAACTGCTATATTTCATTTGGGATAATAGCGTAAGCAGAATTATTCTATTGATTTATTCGGATGATTTGATTCAATTAAAAATGTTTACCAAGCTCTGGAAAAATGTGAATTGAATAATCTTCATTTTAATAAAAGCCTTATCTTTACACCAATCTACGGATTCTTAATTGTAATTTCACGGTAAATCAATCATTATTACCGACGAGTTGCTCTACATTTCGTATTTGAAAACAAGAATGATTTAGCAAACATCTTAGTCGTTATCTAATTCCTTATCTTTTCTTATTCTATATTTTATGATGCAACTTTAAAAACCCACTTCTCTGAGGTCTAAACGATTGCTCGTGATCTAAATACGAAATTATTCTAAGTTTATTTGCACACACCGAGCGCAAGCATCATCATGAATTACAGCAAAATTACATCGTTACTATTTATATATTGTATTATCATTAATCGAAATCGGGCGTCAAAAGATTTGTTAATTGATTATATACATATATATATACCAATGGAAATCCGAAGGATTATTTGGAATTCAAAATCAATGCCATTATTCAGCCCTAAGTACCACTGAGCTTTTCGGATGTAAGTTTGTCCGCTCGGCGCGATTTGCCATTCGAATTATTACGCCGAGACGAAATTGAATGCCTTTACGAACACGTACTTATTGGCATTAGAAATTCACGGACAGCCAGCGATTGTTTGAGCGGCGATTGTTTATGCGCTTTTTATCAGCCACGTGTATCGCGAGCGTGACCCTAAATCTTTTAATTGTTCGCGTGTTTAACGACGGAGATGCAAATAGGAAGCTACGAATCGTACAACTCAGAAGTGCATACAAAAGTAACACACATATATCCGAATCGAATGCGACCAAACTGCAATTTAAGCATCAACGTTTCCGAGAAACTCTCTGCTAATGTTAATGAACTCCGATTACTGAATATATTCCTCGGAAATGCAAGCCACAAATACGTGACAATAACGGACGGGCCGAAAAACAAAGGAAAAAAATATATGCGTCAGTTCGTCGTCATTTTCGATGCACTTATCGCGTGACTGTTATCGTAATGTAAATACACAGTTGAACGATTCCAAATAAACGCGTCGAATCGGATTTTAGAATCTTGTAATATTTTGGACTTTCAAAGTGGCCGAAACGAAGCGTTGATTGCGACACTTTTTGTCCACATATAAATGCCATTAAGATTATTGTGACAAAACGAAACTAAGACTGTGTGTATAGATGGCAAATATTTGACGACGCGCGTGTCTCCTATAATTGTGCGCCGCGCAGCGGAATCAATTTAATCCTTTTTGCGGAGTGATAAGTGTTCGACAAGTAAAGCAATATATATATGACGTGTGTGAGTATAAATATATGGGGATCGTTTTGGCAAAAATCGAAAACAAATACTCGCAAACATGAAAAACACGAAACTTGTGAAAACATCCGTTGCTGTTGTCGAAGGATTTTCTGCTCGGCAAATGCGGCGTCGATGCAAAACCGTGGCGTGCTTCTCATGCATGCGAAAATCCATTCGGTCTAACAAAGTTTTTTTACGACAAAAATATACCCCTTTTCGTAATTACGTTTCGCCAGATCACGTTGAACAGAAATTCGAAAATTAAATTATAATTTAATCCTTCTTCATTCTGCATTTCATAGTGGACTGGAAGCAACAATTAAATTAGCGTGAAAAAGGTATTGGTAATTTCGAGGCTTCTTTACACGGGGAAGGTGAATGCAATTTTTGGTTTCAACCGTATAAACAGAATGTGCATTGGCATTAATATGATATGAAAAGTGGGACCGCGCTATGTGTGTTATATATATTGAAAATACGAAAAGACGTCGTGGCAAATATATTAATTACATTGCACGAAATTTCATTATTGTGTTTCAAAAATGAAAAATTGTAAATCGTATTCGGGCTTGTTCTGCGAGCTAAACTTTCCAAAAGCGTACTCGGGGATTGATAATTTTAATTTAAATTAACATAAAGTTCAAGATAATATTTAATTTAAAACACTTTAATATTCAATTTTGCGTCTTTCCATAAGGACATTATAACAGTTTAAATTTGTAATAACACGGAATGATTTATTAAAAACTTCTTTATTCAATTTCTTTTTCTTTTGTTGGTTAAAAATTTACATTGAAAATATATGTTATAAAATTAGTGTTTTACTGTATAATTTTCTAAATAAACTAAAATTAATGTAGAATATTGAAATTATAAATATTATTTGATTACATTGTAAATTTTCCGAGCAAAAACTTGCGAATTTCACGTGGCTAACTGTGAATATTTCGTGATAATCTAGTAAATAAAACAGAATTAGAATGTGAAATTCACAAATTGTGGTCATGCCATATAGTTCAATAACCTCGAGCATAGAGATACTCCACAGGACTTAATCTTTTGGGTGTAATATTTGTCCTTTTAGAGTAAAATAAATTTACTTAAAATTACTGAGTTTAAATTGAAGTTAAAATTGATTACAATAGTCAAAGTGAATTTATATAAGATTGACGATACATATATAAATGCCACATAATATATACATTAATGATATCTACTGAAAAATGTTATAAAATTATGTTATAAAAACAGAAACACAATAATATAATTTAATAAAAATGTAATTTCGACACACGATTCTCATTTTTAGTAATAATTAACGAATATCTATAAACTCTTGCTATAGTTAAACATTTCACTACTTTGTGTATTATATCGAGAAAGCATTATATATGTTTAAAATAAATGTATAGTTTTGAACGGTCAATGTTTTACGTATTAATACCAGTTTAACTGGAATCGAACTGAACATATTTATATAACAATGACGAATTTGAATCGTGAATTTGTGAATCAATGAAATAAAAAATAAATGTTTACTTTGACACAGCTATTATTTGACTAAATATTATTATTATGTAGCACTGATTTATGTTAGCTCGTGTAAAGTATATATAAACGTACCTACATAGTCATTATAAATTTGATTTTGTATTACGAAATATTATTAACTATAATTAATTAACTTATTAATTTTTATGTAAATAATTTGCACACTGAAAGAAATTTCAGCAAATTTCACCATACTATAATGTAAACATGGGATAAAGGAAAAAAAATGTAAACAAATATGATAAATTATGGTTAAAACTTCAATAAATGTGATAAAAATTACCATACAATTTGATAAAAATGATAATATTTTCAGGTATTTATTAACATTTTATTCCTTCATCCGATGTTTACAATATTGTCTGGTAAAATTTGCAGGATTATTTCTTTCAGTGCATTTATTATTAAATTCACTTTTAATTTTCCAATCATACACACAAATATAAACATATATATATAAATAGTTACATATGCATACTACTATTGCACCGCACTTCAATTAGTATTAATGGCAACTTATTACATGCTAATTAATTGGCGTTTCTTAAATGCATATATATACATATTAAAATAAAATATGGTATCTCTCGAATACTCCGAACGAAAACATACGCCTTTCGTTGTTGCTAAAACTTAGAGCTTGAAATTAATATAATTTCTGCGTAACTTTTCAAACACTTGCAATATTTCCAAATTTAACATTTCTGACGCGAAAACACCTTTGGATTCTTCCAAAACGATACAAATAAAACGCTACGTATTTTCGATTGTTTAATAAAACGATTAAGAACATTGATCCTCGCATTAAATCCAAGACAGATAATGACAACTTTCGATTAGCGTCTGCAGATTGTATTGTAATCTTGCAATACACACTCATCGACTTGAATTTTGTTTGGTTTTAATAACTTTGAACAACGACCGTACCAATTAATAGCGATATAATTAAATAAACTCCCGCCCGCTTATCTCTAATTAATTTTAAAAATATATATGTTTATTGAATAGCAAGTTCAACAGTACTTTAGACACTAATAAGTATTGTATTATTAGCACTCTATCGTGTAAGAATGCGCGTAAGCTGGTACGAGTGGAATACATAGTACCAGTCTTTTGTTGTCCAGGTTTATTTTATGTTCGTGTAATTCATTACATCTATTAAGTGAACACGTACAGAAAAAGAACAAGAAAGAAAAAAAAATACTAGTGCTTGCGCGTCTCGAATTCGAACTATAAATTATAGTGAATTATGAAACTTGATTATTACATTTTACAAAACATTTTACGCATTTGAAATAACACAACGACACATTTACTTTCGCGCGCACAATGTAATCTGACTTTATATATAAATAATTGTTACAAACGAGTCGTACCGAGTCTGCGGTTAAGTATATGATTGTTCAAAGGACTAAATACACATTAATTGATATAAATTATAGATAAACTCTTCAATTATAGAACGACTATAAGCGTCCTGCGCGTGTTGCGTTTGTGCGCGAGGCTCTCATATTTTCGACGTTTTGTCATACAAATACACGGAGTTGGAAGTTTTCTCGATAATACGTATTTATCAAAACTTCGCTTAATTCCATTCATTTGCTGGATAACGTCCGTATTTCTGATGGATATCCAAAGCCGTGGCAGCGTCGAGCTGTAAGTACTCAAGGTCCCGGACTGTCGTTGGAACGTCATTTTTTCCATCTACGTATAGCTTGTCTAATTCACTCCAATTACCATCGACAGCAGTGCTCTCGAGCTTCGCAAGATCGGAATGTCTGCGAATGCGTCAAAGTTCAGACGCTTCGTTATTGAACAGACGGAATTTCGAATTCCATTATGTCGTTAATAAATTACTTGCAAATTATTCTGCATTTAGTATCGCCAATTGCAAAATTTACTTTTAATTTCTGTCAGCTGAACGGGTTGTAACCCAATTTGCAAACCGTATTAAAGTATGTTTTATTTATCAATGGCGGCGATTATTTACGGTGAAATGAATGGGAATTAATTAATTCAAATGGTCAATTTTGTAATCGTAATTTACTGGGTGGTATTGGTTATTCACCTTGGATGAGTATTTTGAAAGAACTTTGTCAAACGTGGATAAAAGTATGATATTCAAAAGGAAACATTATATGGTATAAGCGATAAAAGTAAATATTCTAGAAAATACGTTCAAAATATATATATTGCTGTATATGTAATATATGGTATAATGATATTCTATTACGACATTTCGTTTAAAGTTGAATTGATATTTTTTGTCATTTACAACAACAAAATTGTATGACATATTGTTAGCAATTTCATATAAACAACAAGCTTTTACGTTTATTAGGTATTTGGTGTAAATTTTACGTCTCCAACTTTATTTGAGTATATATATATATATATGCGGAGAAAAATAATAAGTTAAGCAAATATACTTTACACTGTCAAAACTTTCAATTTGTCTTACAAATTATAGTAAAAGTGTTCCATCAATAAGTTGAAAATATTATTTTTTTTGGTACATTTTTACTATGATTTATAAGACAAATTGAAGGTTTTGACTTTGACAGTGTTTGGCAAATTTGCTTTATTCTATAGTAAAATGCCCCAAATATTTTCCTCCGTGTACATCTCTCGTTATTAGTTCGAAAAGCAGTATAATAATATCGATTATACTTTTCTCCGCGCGTATCCATATTTATATCGCACGTAAATTAAATTAAGTTAAAATAAATTTTGAAAATGTAACTGCCTCTTTGACATAAGTAGTATGAAAAGTAACAAATTTCTTTTCCGTGCCAAAGTTATTCGATAAATGCAAAATATTTCAAAGTAATAGAAATAAAGATCGAAAATGTAGAAACGCGAAAGTCTGACTCAGCCGAAGAAAAATGCGAGCGTATGTGACGAAATTTGATTAATAGTGAAATAAAAGTTGTTGAAAGACAAAAGTGACTGACGGCATGAAGAAAATGGAGCACTTTGATTTGTTTTTGTTGATGAAACAGGCGGATTTAAATAAGATCACCAGAATAGACATTTCGTAAAGTATCGTAAATTAATAAAGCAGCTTTTGGTTCGTGCAGTCGACCGTTCAGTCCCTCGGATCGACGAAATTCTATGCGCGGCGAGTATTATTTAATATTTGCAAAACAATATAAACAGACACGACGTCGGTGGGATCGCGCTCGTACGCACGGTAATAAGTTTTATCATGATTTCGCGAAGCGTTATATCTACTCGTGAAAAATTTGACACACAGCGCACGACGTGTTCTGCATTAATGCGAATCAGGTCAGGAGAGACTATATATACGGAATATATATATATATATATATACAAATGTTATATATTAATGGTGGTACGTAGAGTTCCACGCGCGTTTTTCCATACAAAATATTTATCCCACGTTAAACTCTCGTCATTTATTTTTGGTTACCATTACAGTTACACGCGACACACATATACACGAACATTCCATACGTTTTGCGCAAAATTACATAATTGTATATAATTCACAAAATTTACGTGCTCTCTTAAAATAGCGTAACCGAAATGAGTTATACGACACAGTTTAACTTCCTATATGCTCTGATATAGTTGGCATATTTTGGATGAAAAATACGCTTCGCTTCAAAAGCGTATCAATAACGATTACAATATAAAAGAATATTTGCGAGTCGACCGCTAAAAGCATCGTATCGCATTCAAATGTGCATACCCGCAATAACAAGACGCGTGACTTTATCGCTTTCTTAATTCGAGATATTATTATAACAATGCAACTCGATAAAAATATACAATAATTTTCTTGAAAATATGGATGAGCGGGGTGAGGGGAGGGGGAAGCTTATCACCCGCATCACAAAACAATACCCTAGTAATTTGATTAATATATTAACCATGTATTTTCAATATATTTTTAATATACATTGAAAAAACTCTTGTAATTTTACAATACATGTCATCTAAAAATTACACGTCTAGTCGTGTAAATAAACGAATCTACGAAAATCCACACAGAAAAAAAAGTTTTAGACATTTAGTCAACCTTTGACTAACTTAGTCACCAAAAGTATTAATATACGAACAAGTTATCTGATTGTCATAAAGTTGTTGAATAAGTCAATTTAAGGTTAAAGGTTGACAACATTATTGATAGATTTTGACTATTATATTTACCGTTCATAGATTCACTGTTTCAGACAACACTACTTTTTTCTGTGCATGTTGTATTACATGGACGGTTGTAATTTTACACAGGAATTTTTTCAGTGTATGGTCAATATATGAAAAAAGTGAATATCATATATTGATTATATATTTATAATATATTTGTAATATATTAATAATGTATAAGTCATATATTAATGATATGTTCTATTTATATTTTTTCATATACATTATTTGTATTAGTGTATATTTGTATGCATGAAAATGATGAAAAAGATGTATGTAATAGTATATGTTGTATATTTTGTATACTAAAGGACAAAATGACCGTCAAAGAATAAACAATAAACAATAAACAATATGTTGAAAATATATGGTTCATATATTAATCAAATTACTATGGTAACGAGCAACCAAATCTTTCCTTCGTCGCAAGTCCGATTGAAAAATTGCATCAACGTTGTTTAAGTTACGCGCGGCGGCACGATTTAGCTAAGCAAAAAGGTGCAACGAGAAGGACGCGCGCTCGTAACGAAAACAACTCGTAAGTTTTGGAAAAACGCGCCGCAGTTGAGCGTGCCGTCCAACGAGTACGAGAGTTCGTGTAAATTTGGTCTTGCGGAAAGCGTGCGCGTCATCTTGGCGTCCAATTTGTCTGGATTCTGTAAATTGACGCGGATTCGAAATTGCACGTAACGCGCGCGCTACGGAGCGCGGTCGCGCGACAGCGTGCGTATGACGTAACTCTCGTCGTAAAATAATCAAACCGAGCCGCTCCGCGCATACGTTCGCCGTATGCGTTTGGATTATCCTCGGGCCGGACTCGGTAGCTCGGCCACGGTCACCGCGAGGCCTTCGCCGTTCGTCGTTACGCAATTCCGCAATTGCCAGAGTTGCGCCGCGTTTATAAACGCGCCGCGCACACGCCGACGCCTCGCAGCTCCAATAAAGACCAAGCCGCGCTTGTCAACGGCAATTGTTTCGCCCCGGCGTACGGTTATTACGCTTATGGAATTTGCCGAAGCAATCATAATGTTCGGCCGGGGCGCGAACGCCGTGCCAACATTCGTCGGCGTTTATGCGTCGTCGAGTTCAAACGACGATCGCGAACTTTTAAGCGCGAGATATTGGTTGGCCAACGCGCGGCAATCGTATTGCGATTCCGATGGGTTTCGGTGAAACCAAATTGGGTCGCTTATCAGTAGCTTACGGGTCGAAAATGATTCCTTACGTGCTATGTAGAATTGGATGCTAATTATACTTAATTGCAGGTTCTATGCTTTGACTTGGTTGCGGTAATGTTATCAATCCACACACATACACATACACACACACATTCATATATATATATATATATATATTTGAAGATTTGTACTGAAATCGAATATGTAACTTCGCGCCGAGAGTTTCAATACGTGTTATTTTTCAAACACAGCTTTTAAAACTTGAACATATATATACACGTTGTTTATATATATATACAACGAACAATGGGTCGTTTAAAATTAATAGTGTTATTATGAGATTAATACATTTGTTGTTAAATATTATAACGCGAACGATTATAAAACTTAGTTTGCCGATTCGATTCGTAATGCTTCTTTATGTTTCTTTTTGCATTACGATAAAACTTTTATGTCCTTCTTTATATATAATATACGTACATATATTAATTGTTTTAAATATGTTTCGTTGATTTACAGAAACATTTGTATTTGCCGTGTCTTTTGTACAATCTTTCATAATACTATCATATAGTTATATAACTTTCTTATAAATTTAAAAGCTTATGAGTAGTTAAACTATATATATATGTATAT
>JABFQC010000662.1:0-24659 GCA_022817085.1 Psilanteris sp. ZL-2020
ATTAGTGGTGCGTAACAATGTTGTCATATAGCAGTCAATTGTGTCTGCTGTTCTAATGTTGTGTGGCCATGATAGTGATAATCTGTCTGGTTGATGTGTGTTAAGTAGATTATGTGTGCTTTGTCTAATTTAGTTATTTTTTATGTTTTCTGTAAGTGTTCCCTTTTTTTATCTTTAATCTTTTTTTCTTTTTTTTTTTTTTTTTTTTTTTTTTATATATATAATTATTACTATAAAATGCAAACGTTAATCAAATTAATGCAGTCAGATTATTCCGTAGTCTTTGAAAATGGTATTTTAAGTCGCCGTCTGGCGGTGCAATTAATCGAAAATAAAACGCGCGCCTTAAAGAGTGGTCGCGTTCGTCGGGCGTATATGCAATTTGACGAAATTTGAAATTTGAGCGAAAAAAAAATAGAAAAAAATGAAAAAGGAAAAAATATAAATATAAAAGCGCGGTATCAGTGGCAGCAAACACGTGTCCGTTGCGTCGCATTTGTTATTTGCAGTATAGCGTTGCATAACGCTTTCAGCTTTCTTCTGCCGGACCTTCCCCCTCCCTTTCCCTTTTCACTCTCATTTCATCTTCGTCAGTCGCACTGATGTCCAGCTCGCTTTTTTCTTTATTGTATTTCCTCTTTAGCATGCTACTTTTCGAGCATCATTACACGTGCATACCACCGCGTCATGTACGTGATACAAATGCACGTGTATGTAACTCTGTACATCAAATTAGTCGATTGTGTACCTATGATTATACACGAGACTTATGAATATATATTTTAATTTCAGTCCATTGTGCGTGCATTAAGACAGCCGCTTTATAATGTGTCTTTTAAATTGATAAATGGTTTATGCCGGTGATTACATTATAAACGTTATATTTTATTGATGCACACGAATTGCCGATTCGAAAACGTGGGAATCGTGTAGCGATGGTCGAGAATCACGACGTCGCGATCGATTTTAAAATCAAAATTTTCGCGACTGGCAATACGCGACGACGTTGACGTTCGGGGTATGATATAAAAAGCTGAATGAGTGACAATCGAAATTACACTGAGAAAAAAAATGTTTAACAATTTACTATAAAATATATCAAAAGTGGGCGATACGTGAAAATACAAAAAAAATTACTTTATAATGTAATAAAATTGGCAATGCACACACGGGAAATAATGATATAAATCTAACACAAAATTACCATATTGACTATACGGTGTTGATTCATCACAGAAACTTTTTAAAATTAAAACGATTGTTTGAATGCAAACAATCGAATTCTAAGTAAAAATAACCGTGGTGTTTATAAACACGGAATATCTAAAACTGTGTAAAATCTACATACACATTGTTGCAGATCCACCGTATTTTGACTATTTTAAAATTAAACTATTCTTATATAAATTTAATGCATTATTTTTTTCTATGCATAATAGTATATTCAAGTTTGTGTATACGTAGAAAAAAATTATATTATAAAATACCATACTTAAAGCTTTATAAGGATATCATGATTAGTATTATGGAAATTATTATACTGTAAAACTCTTTTTATGCGTCTATAGGTATTTAAATTAATGTCACAATGTTAAAACTACTTTGTCTCATTAAAAATACATATATTTATATCAATAAGTTTGTATAATGTACAATCAGACACGAAACAAAATGTAGACGATTTGCAAAATGTGGATCCCGAAAAACAAATATTACCCTTTCCCTTATATCATAATCTATTTACTATTTAGTATTCCACATATATATATAAAGAAATTGGGTTAAAACGAAGTGGAAATGTGCCAGACCCAGTTTGATAATAAGTATACAATTCTGCAACTGCGGTATACTTTTGCGTTAAACGAAGTCCGCGGGAAGAAGTTCGGTTGCGATAAGATGGCGAGGGTTCGTTCTTTCCGTCCGCGATATTGCAGCAAGCCAACCGCCATTATGGCCGAATGGCGAAACCGTAATATCACGAAACGGACGAAAACGGCGCGTCTATATAAGATCGTTAAATTGGCGCGCGCGAACTTGCGGTGGTGTCAAACTCCGCTGGAAAATTGACAATTACCGATGTACTACGTTCGCGGACTTGTTTCACGACTCCCAGTTTAACGGCGATCCTTTTTTGCCGGCACTAAATTACCGTTCTCGCGAGATAAATCGCGCGACGCGTCGAACAAACGACCCGGGTTTCGCCTTGGGAATCGCGGATCTCGATCTGAATTCGCCGTCGCGATTAGAAATCGATTTGGAATTCAGAAGTCGCTTTGCGGTACTTTGGCGTACGTGGGGTTGGAAGTGGCGTCTCGTCCGCGAAAACGGCTCGCGTTATTGTTGCGTTAAAATCACATTAGCGGTCCGTAATTGAGGTTGCTTTTGTATAAATGGTGCAAGCGCGTGAAGGATGGGCTCGTTTTGAGCTGCAGCTGAAATTCAATGTATGAAAAATGAACGCGCTTTGATCGAGGTTGGAAAAAGTATCTTCGCGGATGCGTGATAAATCATGGTCAACTGACAGGTTGGGGAAGAAAAAGTGAATTCGGAAGATACATCATGATTATTTAACAGACGGAATGTTAGTTTTATTTATGACATGGTTGTATGGTATTGGTATCTTATATATATATAATACCGATGAACTGCTCGCGGGAACGTGCGACCTCTTTGGCTTGCAGAAGCCATATCGTTTTGATTCTAAAAAAGTTGCAGTCATAATTTTGATATTGCGATTGAAAAGCACACGCGCCGCCTAAATAAACACGGAGAAAACGTTTTATCAAAAACTACACGTAGAAAAATGTTGCATTAAAAATGACTGAAATTTCAGCAAATATTATTCAAAACACAGTAATTCACGGACAAAACAAAATTTCTGACTAAATTTTTGTTTTGTCCGTGAGTTACTGTGTTTATGTTTATATTTTGTGTTTTCATAATATTTACTGAACTTTCCGTCATTTTTAATGCAACATTTTTCTGCGTGTACTATATTTACTACTACACGAAGGATGAAGCTTTTAAAAATGAAAACAATACTCTTTATCACTGTATAGATTACTATATAATATAGTAATTTTTCGTAGGATGTCTGCAATACTAAAATTAAATATAGTGAAGTCTTTATTTTCAAAAACTCCATCTTGCGAGTAGTAGTAAATATAGTAATTTTTGATAAAACGTTTTCTCCGTGAACCGCGTTCATCGAGCATTATTCGTTAAATTCGACCGCGCTACGGTCGTTTGAATGTATATATGATAACGGTCGGGTATTCGGACCAATCAACTTGAAATAACGTCGGAATTTAATGTGTGGATGTTTGCGAAAATTTGCGAACGACATTAACTTTGGAGGCTGCGTCGCGCGCGCGGAACAAAACAGCTCGTAAATTTTCTTTCGCATTCACCGAACGACGTAGCTAACGAGATTGGCATTTTGACTTGTACCGCGAGCCCTTTGTGACCGGGCGTACGAATAATAAACACGGGCGTCAAATTATGTATGCATCGAACATTGATTATGCACTAAAAGTACAAAAACGAACGCTGCCGATGCGAAGATAAACTCTCGCCCGACTTCATCGATTCGACGAGCGCGCGTCAAGTTTAGAATTTCGGAACTTTGACAAAACACCGCCAAACGATGAGACATTTATGTAACTTTCGCGGCGTTATGAGACGGAATCGTAACAACGACGGGATGTCATGTTTCAGCGGGGCAATGCTGTGATTGGATTAGCAATATAATTATCTCTATCCCGTAAAGTTCTTGTTGATTTTTAAGTTCGTTCAATCTCGAACGGTGGATAGTTATAGAAATAAAAAATATCACTTGCAGAGAAAGGTACATTTTAAGCAGTAAAAGAATATACGAATAACTTTAGAATGTACGATAAAACCGAGTATAGTATATATAGTACAACTTACAGTATGTAAGTATAATTTATTCATATTAGATAACATTTTTTATCGTACAATAAAATCATTTTTCTTATATTTTACAAACGAATGGTACTTTTATTTTAATATACATTTCTCCTTTGTACCTTTAAACAGCGTTTGAACGATATTTTGAACGTATTTGTTTGGTATCGTATCCCACCTATACTTTTGTTTATGCGAGGGTTTTTCTTTATGTGAATATATATTATTAATATAATAGTGGATTACATATGTTTGTTTGTTATACTGAATACGAAAACAAAAATACGTCGGTTTAACCAATACACGTATTCTTTTAAATACTCAAATATTATAAATTTTAGGGAACGTATCGGTTATACTTGAAGGGACGAGTTGCGTGTGTACGAGACTTTATAAGTCACTCACGTGTAATAATAGATCGCTCCGTTCACATTTTCGAAACGTAATATATAACATGTGAATGTCATATACGTATTAATGTTGATAAATTATGCATCTGGTGTGATAATAAAGCATTTGAATTTCGATAAGACGTCTTACAGGTGGTCTAATTAGGCCAGTTTTTATGTCTTTCGTTGTACGAATATACTTTTGTAATAAGGCATATTCGACGCGGTCATTACTGCTATAGGGTTGATTAATAAGTGGTCAAACCGTGTCTCGAATGCAATTCTTATTATATAGTACACATTGACGGCGTATACATGTTCAGCTAATGACCGGGTACTTGGTTTCAGCTATACGGATTCGAGTGCTTTCAATGCCTTCAATTATTATCAATTGTCGCAAATATTAACTATGTTCTGGCAATTATGAATTGTTGGGACAAGTACGATGAACCAATTTATGGGGACATTAGACATCATTCACTGTTAACGTATATATACGTCTGCGAATTTAAAGTTTTCTTACGAAATGTTTCAAACTTTATCTAAAATGTTAAGAACACTTATTCTCCCGCATCTGCTTAAATATGAAGATGATATGACGAAGTTTAAAATTTTAATTTTTGATAAGTAATGAATGTTCAAATTTCAAGCTCAGCGACACTGGTATACTTTATGATGAACAATTTCTTACGAAAATATTCGAAAAATAATACGTATAATAACTTTTGTATAATTACGAATGCTTCTGCAAAGTTTCGACAAGTTTTTGCTTACAGTTTATTTCGAGATACGTATATACGTTTTAAGTTATGAATTCTGACATAATTTGTGAATGATTGCCAATGTCTCGGCTATAAGCATACGCTGATCGGTAGTTAGCTGCTAACACTTTTTAATAAGACTGTACACGAAGTCATACCTTAATTGCATAGTACACTTCTAAACTGCGAAAAATATATGGGTATAAAAATTGCTATATTTCATATCGATTGCAGAATAAATTTGCATTTTCAAAGTGTATTATTATAAGTAATACGCTGAACTTTATTTTTGGTTTATGAATTACCAAACTATATTTAAATATATGATTATTAAACCAACTTCCATAATTTCTAAATTTTTTCATTCAGTATTATTTAGATTTACAAATACAATTTTATATCAACACTTCAACAAAACTATATTCTAAAGTTTTGCGTGGTTGGAAGCTATCTAGAAATATATATACTTAAATACAATAAAATTATATCTTCAACTCAGACTACCAAATGCAAAATTTCGTTAAACAACCCAAACCAACGCATAATTCAAGTTCAAATAAAACGAACTATATAATTTCGTTTTAATATCAATGCTTTTGGATGGAATCCGATTTGGATGAAAATCACTTTTGGCTTCCACCGAAAAAAACGCGTTTCCAACCAACCTCCATCGGTCATAATAACGATACCTCGCTGGCAAACGCAGGCAAAGGCTGAGCCAATTTGTGCGCTATCCATTTAGAGATGCAAAAAAATCGGACTTAAATTTATTTGCCGGAATCATAAATTTACGCTGAAATACAGAATTCCGAACGCGATATTCTTTCAAATCACGTATTTGTTAAAATGCGAGGTTCGGCGTGGATAAGACCACCGTAGAGCATGTTCGTGGAGTTATACGTGTAATTTATCATTATTGAATTCACGGAAAACCTTTAACAAAAAATGAACGTCGATGTCGATTATATGCGTCGACACGTCACGTGACTAGTCTAAGACAATTATCGGAATAATTTCGGCGTTTTCCGAACCAGCCGACGGAGCTCGTCAGTTTATTATCAGCTGATAATCGATGACTCGATTGAATAATTTAATCAATTTAATAAAATTAACGCAAAGGTACAACAAATCACGCACACCAATGCAAACGCACGCACGTACACTCATACAATTACTCGTAACAAATGCAAGGATAAAGGTCTTCGAAGTGAAACTGAGTCAGCGTTCTATTTACGACTCGGATTAACCGAGCGGCAGTTTTTCGTGGTTTTCTAATTATACAGGACTCGCCAGAAACGTTATGAATGATGGATTGCTGCTGATCATCGTGCATTGCGCATTGAAACAAAGTATACGCTGCTTTACGCCTGTTGCATTAAATGAGGCGTTACAAGAGCGTAGCGTGCAAACAATGTAAAATGCAGCGTATCGGAAATCGATAGCAGATAATTTCAAGTCAAACACGCGGGCTACTGCGAATATTTTTAGAAATATTGTAACGTCAGAAGTACGTCTAAAAATATTCGGGCACAACACCGCGTGCACGTTTTTACGAGCCACGTATACGCGCCCAGAATCGCGGACCGGGTCCGTGGCGGTCGAGCGACCTACGGCGCGTTGGGTCGAATTAATTGCGCTTCTGCGAACGCAAATGGACCAACAAGTCCCGGTTAACACCGCGGTCATCCTGCGATCGTTAATTCGTAAATCCTTGTTCCTTGAATGGGACAGATCGCAGAACGGCAATTTGCTCGTTTACTGCGCTTTCGGGTATAACAACGGAATATGTTTATGTAACGAAACGTGACCTTAATTATCCTGCAAGGATGTACGCCCGTTTTTGTCAGTACGTTTGGTATCGCGTTTCATTTTGCTTCTGGTCATTTTATGAGTCAACCAATTTATATGCAAGATTAATTTGGATTTCAATTGAATGTGTGAAAGTAAACCGTTAATTAATGCTCGTGGGCTGCCTGCGTGTTGGTGCCGAAGCCGTGCAAGTGTCTCGGGGGCTGGATGGGGGGAGGGGGATACGTATAGTTCACGTGGAATGGCTGGACGCGTTACTGAACAAATGCCTGAAATTTAGACATTTTCATGGAAAAGACAGAAAAGATAGTATCTAAAATAGACTGTTTAAACTATCTTTTTGAGAAAAGTATCTTGAAATAAGACACTTTTATGCTACCGATTTTTCCAGTGCGGTTGCATACGAAGTATTGTAAATTTGTTTGAATAAGATTTAAGAATATTACAAAATCCTTCCAAATCACCGATTTCTCCGATCCAGCAAGTATATACTATGTGTATAGATAGTAGTAGATACTTTTATTATCAACGAACCTCACCCTACTCCTTCAAACAATTTTATACTCATCATTCGTTTTCAAAACCTCGCGTACGTGAACGCTCAAAGGATCCGCGCGTTTCCGTTTTTCTCCCTTGTTGTTAAAATAACCCAACAGAAGTCTCGCGATTCGCGTATAAAAATAATCGATTTGGCAACGCTTGAAAAGCGCGCGCGCTGCATAGTGATTGTGAAACGAAACTGCCAAAGGAAAACCCTGCGACTTTTTTCTCCGTCGGTTATGAATTATTCCCGCCGCGTGATAAAAAGCGTCCTTTTTTGTTTGGTTATATGCTGAAAAATTATTAAATGAACCGTGCACCATCTATCCTTAATTGCACGAAAAAAAAAAAACACGCCTTATCTCAGACACGCTTGTAATTACCTGACAAAGTTCCGGCACTTTCGGCCGACTTTTCATTACGTTACAAAATCTCCCGCATAAAAGTTTGCGTCGTGTGCGTTCGAAAATTTGATTCAATTTGTAAAGGATGATATTATTAGTGCTGCACTTGTCGACTTTGAAACAAATTTCCGACAAGTTTGGCAACATTTTCGCGGAAGAATCCGCCCCTTTGACAAGTTAGTTTATGCGATTCGAATCCCTCGGAAAACTCGATCCAAGTTCCGCGCTGCCTCGAGACCCGAGCATCGAGGAGTTCAGTGCGCGGCGTTCCGAGTGATAAAACAAGAAACGGACGGAAACGAGACAAAGAAACGAGACCCTTTATGCATCCGCAAATTGCAATTCACGCGTAATAACCGCACGCAGACGAAGCCGCGAATGGTTCCGTATTGGAACTGCAATTTCCCTTCGACCGTTCCCCGGCTTCGTCAGTTCGTTTCGCCGGAGCAAGAACAATTTCTTCCTCGAAATGACGCGGGGTTGCAAGGCTGCAGCAAAAACGCAGGAAAAGCGGAAAAATTTGGAAATCAATTTATGAAAATTAAGGTGTAATATGAACCATGAAAAAAGTTAAATAAGATGTGCGTCAAGTTCGAAACGTTGAATATCAACGAATCTAAATCTAAATTCAGTCAATCAACCTGTTTAATCATATTGAATTTTACTTTGATAGCAATAATTTGTAATTATATTATATTTTTAAGAATATTACCTTTAGAAAGGGTAAACTTACCACCTATAAAATTATTATTGTTTATCTAAACACTATTCGTTGATAATCAACGTTTGAAACTTCATTGAAATAAGGGTTGTTGCCGCGTGCTTCTGAAGTGAGAAAAATTTTATATATGAATTATGAATCTCCCGAGTATAAATAATTGTCCGAAATTTATTACATACTTTAATTATAGAAGTACAATTATTTAAATTAATAACACCCTATGTCTATTTAAGCGAAATTTCTTTTTCACCATAAGAATTGACGTAAGCAGAAAATAAACAAATAAAATAATAAACGGAAAGACAACAGGAAGCTAAAAGGACAATTTGTCAAGGTGTTGCGATGACGTGGATCCTCGTTTGCGGAGTTCAGCATACCTTGTGGACGCTATTTTTAACCCACGCGGAATCACCGTCTACACTCCTACGTCTTTAACCCAATTACGCACCTACGCATCTGGGGGTTGGAACTGTTGTGACGTGCATTTATTTCGATCGCCTTTTCAGAGGATTGAATTTACATGTCGAATTGCTCCGATCGGCTTACGCTCTCGCGTAGATGTATTTAAAGTGTCATTGCCAATATTTGACATTGGTGCCACGTGCACCTGCCGATCCCGAAGAAACTTTATTTACATACAGAGGTAATGTTTTGGTTCGCTGACATACGACGGAAAGTGTTTGTTTATATTTGTTGTTGACATTTTTTGTCCCTTCGGTTGTGTTTTTGTTTTTGTTTTCTTTCACCAATGGTAACTATATTACTATCGGTAATTGGACTCTATGAAATTGGTAAAATGTCGGGCGGTCGACGGAGTTGTATATATATTTATTCTCCTTGGTCACATTGTTTTTTTGTTTTTTTTTTTGACTCCGCGACGAATGCACAATTGTGCCATCTTTTGGGCATAAACAATACGCGAAAGAAACAAAGCGAACGCAAATACGTGACTGCTAGCGTAATGAAGGGATAACAAATGCTACGCGTTGCAGTTTGCGCGGTATATAATAACGGTCCTTTTAATTATCAATATATAAAATTCGTTTCACGTTCAAATAACGGAGTCTATTGTTTCGTGTTGAATTCAAAGGATTGCCCCGCGATTTACGATCGGTACGGTAGCTGATAATAAATGTTTTCCCGCGCTTTCTTCTCGTCAAAACCCAATCCCGTTCAGATGCCCGGAACGTCTGACTCCAGGCCTGTACAAAAAGTGTAGTAAACGAGAGATTTTTTTTTAACAAAAAATCAATTTCTTGCAGCCTAACAATTCTGATTCGAACTATAACAATGTTCCAAAAAGTTGCAAATACATTCTTTTAATTTATTTCTTGAATTTAATTTAACTGCAAATGTATAAAACTGGACGTAGTGAATAGCATTATGGTAACTTTATTTTTTTATTCAATTCCTTTGTACTGTTTACTACAATTTATTAAAAACTTTTGAAAGTCAAAAGTACACGTCTATTTTTACTTTTATGTATATACGAAATATCGAACGTCATAATTTTCAATTCATATGTACCAATGATATTTCACTGAATCTTCTAAAAATTACTAAATAAAGAAATAAAATTCTTACTTCCACAAAAAATGTTACTATTTTTTATTAGATCTAACACAAACATGAATTCAAATCTTATTTCATTACATAAGGAAAATGCTTAATGTTTGTTATTGTTCCAAGACATAAGTCACCTTGAATAAATAATAATTACATAAATAACGAAAAGGGTCTGCTTATGATTAAACCAAAAGAAAAACAGACAAAACTTCACAATAACAACAACAACAACAATAGAATAACAAATTTAATCATTGACAATTTTACTTCTTTACATTTTAAACTTTGATCAAGAAAAAAAACTTGTCCCTTAATGCAAAACGAATGAATTGAATAAACAACGTGGCTCGATCAGCAAGAAACAACATGCAAAGTCGATGGAATCTAAGGCGCGTCGGACTGGTCTCAACCACGTCATCCATCCGCGAGGAAAACGCGTCATTACAGGCGATGACTTTGAGAATCGCGCGAGTTCTCGTGGGAGGGACGGTAATGTGATTCATAGCCACGACGAAACCCTGTCGAAGCGGGGTTGTAAGCTTCTTGCTGAGCAGTAGGATGAGCGCCAGTAGTTGTGGCGAAGATCAATAGTAACGGAGCGCGCGGAGACTGGCTCGAGCAGCGATTCGACGAGACGTTCTCTGAATTATACAGCGAATCAGTAACCAGCTAAGAAGTTGAACAATGCCCGAACACCGCGAGACAATTGCGATACGGAACGCCGAGGGATCGCGAACGCGCGACAATATTAATTGCCGTCGAGCGATTCGCGCGCAATTGTCCCGACGCAACCCGTCGGCTGTGATACGAGTTCAAAAGCCTGTCCTCGTTTGCAACCCTTTTTGAACCGCTTCCAAAACAGCCTTGCTGTTATTGACCGACAAACAACGCTTGTCATTTCGGGGCCATAAATATATGGAAGCGCGGTCTCTACTTTATGGACCAGCAATTTCTCGCCGGAAACCCGGGACTGTTGGTCTGAAAATTCGGACGACAAAGATTCCGGCGTTGAATCCAAGTGAATTAAGGAAACGGAAATTTGTTGCCATTTTTTTTCCCGTAAATTTTTCTGAAGCGACTTCAAAGACGGCGATCTTTCAACGGGGATATATCGGATCGGTTGTTAATAATTTTTCGTGTCCAGTTGCACGCGCAACCCGAAGCCGATTCGTATTTTAACGACGCGGTCGTTGGTAATGAACGTAAATGATGCAAAGGGGGATTTAAATTGTAATAAAAATGAGGGTGAAGATTATTGTTGCGATTCATCGATCGTGGGGTTGGCTGTTGCGGGGTCGAATGTGGAATTCAAGAATTCGGTGAATTTGTTGAAAAACGTAATCGGTTTTCGGGATCGTGATTGAGTATTTTTTGAGAAATCGAGGTAACGGAGGAAGCGCGGTTGGGAGGTCTTCCGGACAAATTGTATCGCAATTGAAATGCTTTGGTTCGACCGAATGTCGTTTGTGATTTTTACAGTTTCAGTCTGTTGTTTCAGGTGCTTCGTTGCGGCTGGTTTTATCATCGCTGTGTATCATATGACGTTTGCATGATGTATAAATGCTCGGTATTAATGCTTTTTCATTTACATCAGTTCTGAGTATATCGAACGATGATCGCATGAAGATAATAGAATCAGTAAAAGTTGCTTACGAATGGACTTCTGTAATTTGTTCAATTAATAGCAGATGCTATTCCAGAGAAAAGTTTCAATTGAATGCTGGAATGATCATTTTGTATATATAAATTGAAAAAAAAGCTTGTCTGATTTTGTGAATATGTTTATATAATTTAGATTATAAACGACAGTAAAGTATAATAAAGATAATATGATTTTGAAATGATGAAAATGGGTTATCTGAAGTTAAATCAGATAATTTAAAATAAAAGGTTCCAAAATGTAAACATTAAAGTTATAAAGGTTAGTTTGTTAAATATTTAAATTCAGGACTTAATAATTTAAATTAATAATTAACATTTAATAATAATTACATTTAAAATGTAGTACAACGAGAGAAATTTGGTAGTAAAAATTAGCATGAATAATGGTAATTGAGTATTACGACAGAAAAATGATAATTTTTAACATGTTTTGTGTTAAAATTTTGGATAAAATATGTTAAAAATCTTACATATAACACAAAAAGTGTTAAAAAAATCGCACAAAAATGTTAAAAATGATCATTTTTCAGTCGTAATGCTGAATTACCATTATTCATGTTAATTTTTACTATCAAATTTCTCTCAGTGTATTTAAACAGTCGTTCATCTGACAAATTTATTTGTTAAAATCCGATAATTCTATTTCTATTCGTGATAAAAACTTATAACGATAACTACATTACACAACGGGGTAGAAAACTCCCTCCTTTCGTTAAGTACAACATTTGAATACAAAACTTCAGCGTCTCTATTTCACAATGAAATAATAACAGTACCATTTCCTCCCTCTATCCAAAAAAAAAGTTCTTTCCCTCTTTAAAAAACTCTTTATTTTTCTTTTGACGGTATGAATGCATGACCTATTCCCCTTAAACGAGTAACAAAAACCTACTTTGCTCACACGCGACAAAGTAGCGTAACAGAAACACCGAAGCGCGGATCTTCCTCAACGGGAGAAAAGTTCCAATTTATTCGCTTGCGCGGACAAAATCACTCTCCGCGCCGGTTCCCTAATTGACAAACTGCTTAAACCCCGCGCATCTCTCTCTCTCATCTCTCTCTCGGCCTGCGTCGCATAAATCCAAAAACTCATCTAAAACTTTTTACATTCAACGCCGTCTGCCTTCATAAGGAGTTCTCGGGACAATCGCGCCGGTCATCCCTCCCTAATTTCCTCCTATTATTTTTCCTCCGACGGCATTAATCCGAACACGATTGCGCGTGGACACGCGCGCAAAAATGCACTTAGCATTTACGCCGGAAACGACAAAAGTACCCTCGCGTTTGCGGGAAAATGCACAGCATCCAGTTCATCTTCCGCGTCTGATACGCCCACTCGAGTTTGCCCCGCAAGCGGCGACGGTTCATAACGTTTAACCTCACGCGCGCGGCGTAGGTGTAAGCGTATTTGCGCCGGCCTCAAATATGCATAGCGCGGGGCTCTCGCGGGTGACATTTCGCGCTGCAAAAACCGGGCTTTTCTTAACGCCGCGATCGATCTCGCGATCGCGCGTTCAATTTGCTACACACGGCGACGAGTAATTAAAACATCGCGCACAGAAGGTCGCCGCGCGTTGTCTGAGAATTCCTAATTGCAGTGCTCTCGGAGGGCTCTGGAGAGGGTCTCTTTTAGCACTTCGCTTTGGAGCGCCGCGGAATACGTTATTTTGGGCATTTTCTAGTTTCGCGTGAACGCGCAAAAGAGTCGCGCAAACGACGTGATCGTACGAAAAAGGTCGCGGGTTTAATTGGACGATAATTTATGTTCTCGGTTCGTTATTTCGTATGCAAATGTGACGCTGATTCGGGCGACCCGATTCGATCGTCGAAACTAATGCAAATTCGGTTGCGTTTATCAACTAACGCGAAATGAATTGCGCGAAACGGCAAACGCGACGGCCCGACGTCGGTGCGTTCGCTTTAATGGCACGACGTAATCAGACGGGTGCGCGCGCGCGTGCGCCCTTGTCATTCATTTTACGTAACCGCTTGATTGAATTCATTCTTAAAAAACGCACGACGCGACTGAAGCGCAGTTGTTGTTTTTGTTTAAATAAAAAGTAATTTACTAAAAACGTATATATTATATGGTATATATATATATATAAAATTAATATAATTGCAAAACTTGGAATGACGCGCGCAAACTTTATCTATATAGCACAATAAAAAGCGTACCGACGGTGTTGCACGGTAAATATGAAATCACGGCATTAGCCGGTGCATTGCTTTTAGGTTATGTCGTCGCGAAAACACCGAAACGCGAGGTTTCGCTTCTCTCGCGTTCCGTTTTAATCAGCCTTATTCTTCCCATTTGTTTGCGCCCCATCTAGTGGAAAATACTTTCAAATATTGCCATAACGTGTTTTCGACTGTTACGCGCTCCGAAAATATCCTCCCGCCATACACCTAGACGGAACAATGATTCTGTTCCCCTCAAAGACTACGCTATTCAAATAAGAAAGGATATACGTGTACACACACGCAGGCATTGTCGGCGCGCGTATCACGTTTTGTTCTGAAATTTTTATAACGCGTTGGCAAATATGTTTGCGCGGTAATGACGAAACAATGCCGGAAGTTTTCAGTCGTAACGCAGTAGTATATGATATGAATTTAGTTAATTGATGCTGCTTTTATTGCGCCCATTTTGCGACGCGCGATTTACTGGCACAGTAATGTGCCACTTTTATTCTCGGTCATTGCTTTTGTTGCGACGGTGTAAGTAGAACTTTATTTCATGTTTGAATGAAACATAATTTGTATATAATTTAGTAATAATGTAATATAATAATAGTAGCAGTAATCGTAATAATAATAATCATAACACGTATATTTGTATGTATTGTATATGAATGGATGTGGGGTCATTGGATGGACACCACAAATTCTGAAAGTAACGTAGATGCTGTGTCAAATGCATACAATTGCGAAGTTGCATGAAAATAAATAAAACTCAGAAATGTTACTGTAACAGTAGCGTTGAAACTGCATTAAATGCATTATAAACTGACCTATTCCATTAGTTGCACGAATGTTGAAATATAACTTAGAGTTTAATAAATATATAATAGTCACGTTTTCCACGTGACAGATCACCGAATATATTTTCTATGACACATCGTAAACCAAATGTGTGCACGGGCGTAATTTGTTATGAACATTTTTGTACATCGTATGTGTACCGTTTTTAATATATATATGTATATACGCACACACATTGTAGCAAAATTTAATTCAGTTATAATTAAGTTATTCATTCAAAATTATTTGAATGTACGTGAGTGCGTAGGTATTTCATAAGTGGATAATCGTTGAATATGCGTTTGTATATATATATATTTAGAATGAATTTTTTTAAAGTTGACGCGGAACAGCGAGATATGAAGGTTATGGGGAATGGATGTTAAAATGACGTTTCGCACGTCATTACGTCATACGATCATACGTTCAGTATATAGTAAACCGCGATCTACTAGGCGATCTTTATTTACCTAATATTATAGTTATAAAAAGATTAGGTATACAGTTATTTGATTTTTCTTGTTGCTTATATATAATAACACTTTGTACCTTAATTTACTTAACATAATTATTTAATTAAGTTACTTTTATTCTGTCAGTGTTTCGTTTTAACTTTATTTTATTTATATTCGATTTTAGGTCGAATTTATATAGATTATAATAAAATAGTACAATGACCGATTTTTTAAAGAAAAAAGTATTCAATTAAACTGACTTAACATAAAATTATGTTAAAAAATTAAAATTTTAATGAATAAATAATCGTATTTGATATCATAACAAAATTATTCGATTACTTCATAAACATTTTTCTTGTTATTTATATGCTTTGTGTTAATAATGAATACTGACCATACAACTCAGAAAATTACATGTACATAATGCATCTAATCACCTCTTAAGCTTCGTATAGCGTAACGTGCGATACGCACGCGCACCACGAGCAACATTAAAAGCTTTGCAAATTATCGTGTCTAAATTTAGCATAATTGGTTTAATAGATTATCAAAGTTATTACGAACTATCTCAATTGTTCGATTTTTCTTTACACGAATTCGCACGAAATGACCTAAGAGGAAACTTGACTTTTAAGACAATATATTGCGCGTGGCTCATTCAAGAGGCGACAAAGCGAATTAGAAAATATTTGATTTGATTTTCCGTGCAAACACAAATAGCGCGATTCAAGCTTTTGAATAAATTTATGCCGTGAATTTGGGATATTAATTATTAATGTGAATAATTTTCGCTCGTCAATTATTCAAGAATTTCCACCACCTCGACTGGTGAATTAAAAGAATTATTAAAACATAACGCAGCGTAAAGCAAAGTACGCTTAGAGTCGTATGATATAATAATAATAATAATAATAATAATAATAATATCATAATAAATGTTACATAACTCGAATGAACTAATTAATAATATATATTATGACTAAAACGGTTTCTACGTTAAATAACAAATTTGGACATATTTGCTAGAGTATTCGGTTTTTACTGTCACCGACTTTTACTATAATAAAGACTGTCATTTGTCATATTCTTAAACACACCTATCATTTTTGTTTAGTTGTTATTTGTATAGCAAAGTAAACCAGATATTTTGTTTTACGTACACGCTATTAGTTGAACTCAAGATAATGGAGTTTGTACATTTTTTTCATTTTATGACTATATTTACATATATATTACAAGAATGCAGTCAGGCTATGAGCATGAATATTAAATCAATGGCATTAATTGAAGATTGGTAGGTACACGGTTAAACATCATTCGATACAACGCGCTTATTACCGATTGCATTGAAATAAATGATTCAACCCTGTGATTGATTTAATTTTAATTAATGATTCACTTATGCCTTGAATTTAGACGTGAATGTTTCATTGATAAAAATGGTGGAAAATAAATAGACAATCAGTCTTAGTTCATTTGAATTGCATTACAGTTCAAACATGGCTGACTTGACATATACAGAATAATTCATAATCAAACATAGAATAATTCGGGACACGGCCTCATGCAAATTAAAATCCCTGTTGCCAATACGGTAGCTCACAAGTTGATATGAGATTTTCGTGCAAAACGTTTACTTAATCACTTTCGGTTGAAGTATTTGTATAAAGATATAGAAAAGCTTATAAAAGACGTTTTGTTTGTTCACGTCATCGTTCAAAATCAGCAGCAACTCTACCGGGTATTAATACGAAAATATTACGAAAATATCACATGTAAAATTAAGCATATATGCAAAATTACGGATTTATTTTTTATCGATGCACATATATTTTTTAAAATTATAAATCATAAGATTCACTAATGGGAACACTGAAATGTGTGCGTGAAGTTCCAAACGTTGAATATCAACGAATATAATAAATTAAGTCATTCAACCTGTTTAATCATATTGAATTTTACTTTGATAACATTAATTTGTAATTACATTATATTTTTAAGAATATTAGCTTTAAAAAGTGTAAATTTTCCTTGCAAAAAATTATTAATATTTATCTAAATACCATTCGTTGATAATCAACATTTGAATCTTCCTGCACACGCGAAAAATAAAATGTTGAAAAATTATGAAATTCACAGTAAAAGTATGGAAGTAAAAGGATAACAAAATAAAAAATGGCATTCCATTATTAAACAAATTAATACGTCTATGAACAATTTTACTATTTTAATATAATTCGTTGAATACAATTTTTTTCTGAACGTATTAATTGTTCGTTGTTTATTGAAAACGGCTTAAGCAAAATGGCAATTTTGGAGGAATAAAGTTAAAAAATGATCAAATAAAGTTAAACAATGCCGTTGTCAGGAAACATTACGAGCACTCAAGTGGAAAATAATTTGGGATTAAATTTAATACACGAGTATAAATGAAAGCGGCAGTGATGGGTAATAAAAAAATTGGATGGAAGTAAAAATTATTAATATATATATAACGTTATTAAATGGATAATAAATGTCCGTTAAACGTTTTTTTTTGCGACAAAACGGCCGTAAAATTGTTTGACAAATAACAAACTTGATTCAAGCAAACGTTTCCTCGCGAACAATCGAACGAAGCATTTCAGTGCGCTTGTTTTTGTTGGCTTTACGTTTTGAAACGCACACCTCCTTATTTATTTATCATCGCAACTTTTTATTTGAATTCCATTCGGTATTAACGCTATCAAAAGTTACACCGTTCAATTGGACCGAACTGCAATTCTGATCAAAGACCAGGGAATAACGCATCAGCGTAGCAAAAGCATAACATTCGACGAATGGATTCTCAGCGTAATAACTTTATTTCGCGAATTTAACGAATGCATTAAATACCACGCGAAGTAATAATATACCTCGGAGGAAGCGCAGTTTGCCGTATAGTTGTTCTAAATGCACGCCGATGAACAAGTTATATAAGTTAATAATGTTTTACATATTTGTTTTGCGGAACACTTTCCGTTGATAGAGGATCGATGGATGTTATAGAACAATTCGCAAATTAGACGCGACCGAGTGTGATAACTATTTTATTTTAAATGGCAGTTAATTATTGATAATGCATGGCAGGTGTAAAAAGGAATATTGCTATATATCGCGTGGCACAATATGTAGGTTAATTTAGTTATTATATACTATTGTCATAAAACGAAAGAGAGAGAGAGAAAAAAAGGAGAAAAAAAGTAACAAAAATAGATTACGTGTTATACGACTGGAATGCGTGCCAAACGATACCGAAACTGTAAATTTTGTTTGGCTCGTTTGAAATCCTTCCTAAAAAATTAAGAGCAAATCCTGAAGTATAGCCCTTTTGCCACCGGATCCCTGTTCTCCTGGCCGGTAATAACATTTATTTCGCCCGCACACAAACAATCGATTGCCACGCGATCGTATTTGTTTACAAGACATAACGACGCGCGGTAAAGGGAGCGTAAATGTGACGGACCTCTGTACGGCGAGTTTGTGATTACAGTTCGAACGATCGGGACAAAGTGGCGATGAAGATGACTCTGGATAAGGATGGTCCTTGACAAAAGTGGAGCAATTTCGTAAAGCGCCCGGCACACGCGGATACGTGTCTCGTATTGTGCTTATTCTTTCAGGATTGAGTCATCTCACAGAACGTCGTCGTATCAATGGGAGGAAAGAAAGCAGATTGTTATTTCTGCTTCTTGGCTTGCGTCGCCTCGACACATTTATTGCGATCGTACCGTTTATCATCCGACCGCTCAAGCGTCGTTCGAAAATATTGGGTCGTCCGAAATGACGGATATTAATCAAGAAGAAACTTGTAACATTTTAATTCTAACGAGTCCGAGAGGCACGAGATGTTTATGTTATTGAATGGACTTTTGAGGGTGTTTATGAATTATTATTATTATTATTATTATTATTATTATTATTATATATATATATATATATATATATACATTGATGGTTGTCTGAAATTAATTAGGTTCAGGAGGTATATGCGTCAAGAAATTTCCCGGAAAACTATATAGATGTTCTATAGGCAGATAGAACCATATGGAAAATCCATAAATTTCACACGCTTCTTTTCTTTGATCAGGTGATTAAAACGATGTCACGCGTAATGTGATGTAATCAATGAAAGAATAAAGAAATAATCTAGAGGATGCCAATTTCGATCCGATACGCGATTGGTAATGCTTAAGAATCGTTATGAATCTTGCAAGATATTATCCGACTGTTAGCAGGTTACACAAGCTATCATTGCCTGCTTGTCAATTGTTGGGGCTTAATCTAGGCTTGCTAATGCGATCATTTAACGAGGTGCTTATTTATATATATACGTCTCGTAGGGGTTCTCATTAAATCCGAATGCAGCTTTTAAAGACCTCGATTAGCGCAATATATGTACTTTGTTTGAGATTGCAAGTAATCCCTTTC
Organism: Psilanteris sp. ZL-2020; assembly: GCA_022817085.1. Lineage (NCBI taxonomy): Eukaryota > Metazoa > Arthropoda > Insecta > Hymenoptera > Scelionidae > Psilanteris > Psilanteris sp. ZL-2020. Next base: position 19,711 of record JABFQC010000662.1, read on the forward strand.
ACTATGGACCACGTATAGCTCGCGTTTATTAACTACGTGCGATAATCGAACTTTCATTTTTCTTTCTTTCTTTTTTTTACTCATATATATTTCTTTACGAAAACAAATATCTGGCTTTTCAGTTTGCTAACATTTATTTGACCAGCCCATTAAAACCCCCCAACCTTCCAGCGTTGGATTATGTTAAAGTTAATGGTATACAGATTATAATGGATATCGATAATTTTTTCTGAAAAGTAAAACAAAGAGATCATACGCTTACGCGTGTGTGATGGCGAAATGAAGAATTGGAATTGAATTTGCTTGTAGTTAGCAGCATGAAGTATTTGACTTTTTGGATTTCAAACGCAAACCATAGTAATTTAATTTATTCGTAACTATGATATTCATCGAATCGATATAACTTTGCATCATTCGTAGTAGTAAACCTACTTTTTTTTTACCGTGAACATAAAGTGCACTGTGCTCGCTAATATTGTTTTATTGTACCAGTACGTGAATAAATCAGCGTAGATTGCTTGTTCACAGACTTTTATCAATGTTTATTTGTTATAACAAAAATGAGAGCTCGATCGTACAAAATGCGCCTGAATATATGGATTTTTGGTGAACTCGTAATGTCAAAGCGACCGGTCAACATTGTTAAATAAGTTTCGATGCTATACCATTCATATACAAGTTTTATAATACATGGTTCCATATTTATATACGTTTAATGAATTAAAATAGTGTATAATACAATGTATATTACATATACATATATATATATATATATTACCCGTATTATTTAAATAAGAAAGAAGCTTGACCTTTTCATTTGAATTAAGTACAACTTTGGTTAATTTTATGTAAATATAAACATAAACAAGAAGGAAATAAAAACTAAAGGGAAACAAAATAAAAACAAAACAAAGGCAAAACACAAACAATACACGTGCTTTCGTTTACCATAATTAATATATTCTGTTTTGATTTGGTTGTATGCACACACACACACATAGCGCGCAGTTTTATTCATTAAGTCATTCGGATGAATGTTATCATTTCAAATAATATAAAAAGGTCATAAAACGGAAGTCAGGTATATACTTATAATTTTAAAGAAATTCTTGTGTGTATTCATAAAGTGCAGTGCATTATTGCATTTATTTGACAATAAAAGATTCGTAAAATCCGAATGAAAAAACTACGAGGAAATTGAATAAAAAAACTAACAATTTCATAAGAACAAAAACTGTGTCAGCGATTTGAGAAGGAGATAATTATTAGAAAGAAACTAAAGAGCAAGATTGAATGACTTACAAACGATTATTGATTTTGTTGACTTTAAAAAAAGGAAATTTTTTTACACCCAAGCAGCGACAAGTCCGGAGTAATACGCAAACTTACAAGTATACACTCTCGACAGGGGTTAATTCCTATTTTTCTGCTATCGATAATAAATCAACCCATTTCTCAAAGTATTTCAATTTAGTTTAATAACGCACGTCCGGCCGAAGTAACAAATTAAAGTGTTAGTCTTATTTGTACACTTAGCTGCAACAAAGCTCGTCGTTGTTACTACATTCGTTTGGCAACAAATGAGTTAAATCGATTAATTAAACAACAAGTCAAATCGAACGCATTCCGTATTAAATATCTTTTTAATTGTATCCGCGAAAACAGTTCTTCAATTAAATCGATTTTCCAGTTTATTTTTTGATTCAATCATTTACATATCCAAGCGAACCAGTAAATAATATAGAATATAAAAAACGTGCGCTCTATATTTATTTTGATTATATTTATTTGCACTCACATTATTGATCATTCAAACGCCGTCGAGATAAATTATTATATTATACAGAATTATAATGTGTGACTTGTGATAAAGTCCAATGTACTATAAATTTATAATTTGACGTTTGAATAATATAATTTATACATATATATATGCATATAGATATATGTATGCATGTATGTATGCCAACATATGTGAATTCCAATCTACGATCTTAAAAATAATGTTTTCATAGCAAATTTCATTTGATTTGATACAAAAACGTAAAGTTTGTTTGTTTTGCGTTAAGAAATATAAAATGATCTAGTTTATATTATTTAAAATATGTATTACAATATCAATATTTTTGTTTTAATTTTTTACTGTTTAATTTGTGGACGACTCGATATATCATAAATCATTTTGATGAGAATATATAATGTTCAAAAGTTTAAATCGAATCGTATAAAACACCAATTCACTCTATTTGAAAAACTGCAACATTTGCGAAGACAATATAAAAATGTAGTTAAAAGTGAAACCGACATGTTAGATGGTTGAAAAATTCTTCCAAGATGGCGGAAAAATGAATCAAATAATAAAGCGTAGCCATAAAACCGAATTCAGTTGATCATCGAGTAAGCAATGCCAAGCAATAATTGAAGACGTTATTTGTCAAGACAAAACATTTGCCTAGGAGTGAAATTTGCAAGGTTCGCATTGTTTAAAACAAGAAAGAAGTTTAAGAAGTTTTTTTACGTCTACGTACACTGAGAAAAAATTACTTAGTAAGATCTACTGAAAAGTTTAGTTAAACCAGTATCATAACCGTCAAATTCAGTTAAATAAACTGTGAGATTCAGTTTTGGTTAAAATAATTATAATTTTAAGTTGTAATGCAGCCAAAACTGACAATTGACTAAATTTGTTAATTTGTTTCATCAAAATATCTAATCTTTTCAGTTGGACCAACTAATTATTTTCAGTAATGGTTATACATTCTGAAAACTCAGTTAAATTTACTGAATATACTATTTTTTTTCTAAGTGTAATATATACATTCAATATCTCATACATGGAAAGAAAAAAAGTATTAACAATTACTCATAAAATATCAATTGGGTGACAGAAGTGTTGTATTTTGAAATAATACATAAAACTTCAGCAATTTTTACTAAAATATGTGCAATAGTTTCTAATTTTTAAGTATGATTTAAAAATAGAACACTGTCGCACATTTAATGTTTTGCTAGTAATGTTTAATACAATATTTCTTTCCGTGTACGAAACAAAACATCACAAATGCATAAGTAATTACACGAATATATATTTCGTAATTCGGGCGAGTGATTCAATGAATTAATTAAATTTATATATAATGCATGAATATTTTTAACTCAAAATTTAAAATTAATGTACATTAAGCATGATTTTATAATAATAATTATTATAATGAGAGAAAGAATGATGATTTTATTACGATTCCTGTTAAAATGAACGTAGTAATATTTCTTTTCAATCAGCTCGTTTTCGTGCATACATATTATTATACCATAAATCGTAAAGCATCTCAAATGAGGCAATTACTATGCTAGGCTTGTTGATGAGTTCATAGAATAGTCTTGAAACACGTCATTATCAGAAATACATCCTTCAAAATCGTAAGAACAATCGACTTTTAAATGTTAGTCATCTTAAGAATCTGCGAAACAAGTTGAATTTTTGTATCAAATAAATCAGACGCGCGGTGAAAAAAATTGACTGATAATTATTATTTTTGTTATTCAAAATATCTCGTAAAAGAGGGGAAACCAATTTTGTAAGGCAATTTTATTATAAATTAACCTAATTTAGGGTAGATATTTTTTCCGCGTTTTTATTAAAAAGTCACTTAAATAGTAACATAATATATTGATTAAATTTGGTTTAATTTAAATACAATTTTTTTCTCATGAAAATAAAGTGATTTCCACAGAATTTAATGTGTAAATTCGCTTTCTAAATTGGGGGACATTTTCATTGTATATGTTTACAGTTTAAAAAAAAAATAACACGTGCTTATATATGTTTACAGCACCCCTAAATCAAAATGTGAATCAAAATTCACACACTAACATTCCCCCTTGTCTCTATCTCTCTCATTCCATGTATCGTTTGTTTGTTTTTTTTTGTTTTGTTTTATTTTTTTTGTGTATATTATGTTCGTAGAATGTAGTCACATTTTCATTCATATTATTGATATTTAACGATTGATTATATTTAAAAATTAACTTTCATTTGAATTATATTAAATTGTAATACTATTTTGTCGGTGTATATTATAATATAACTGTATAACAATATTATCCTGTATAATATCCTATATAAAATAAATCGTAAACCCCCTAATGCATAATAATTATAAAGACGAAAATCGGACGTATCTTTTTGATATACATATTTGTAACAAAATACTTATTTAAAATATATATATATATATATATATATATATATAGTAGATTGTCTTCAGCACATGATGCGAGAAAGGAATACTAAAGCGCATCACAGTATATGATTCGAAACAAAACGAAATTAAATAGCGTGAAGATACAAAATTTCTTATAAATAATTCTCCTAATTTGTTTTAAACTTTGAAGTATAAATACTTGAGTAATTTGTCCTTTAAGCTAAGTTTACTCAAATTTGTATGAAAAATGCATACATTTTAATCCGCGCGATTTTAAACATAGCAAAATAGCTAATTTGAAACAAACGAGCATGACATTTTTTTCATTAAATAAACTTTAAATATTAAGAAATCTTAAAAACATATTTAATCAGCGCGCTTAATAATTTATCTTAGCAACAATAATTGTTAATAAAATAACATTAATATTAGCAATGCAATTAAAATATGTAACTTTTCCTTTTGTAAAAATTATTTCTCTTTCTGTATAATTAAAATCCATCAACATTCAAAGTGTACAATTTTATAGCCGCGACGAAATGAAGATTTTAATTTATCTTAAATCTGAATAAAGTGGATAAAATTTCAGCACCATGGAGCGTTATTATTATTCATTGCCTATAAGAGTCCTAACCAGTTATGCCTGTCACGCCTCAAGTAGCATAGATAGTAACCAGAAAGATGAAACAATATCTATGTAGATAGAGTAACTGACACTATGTCTATATAAATACTGTATACAGT
>JABFQC010000663.1:0-24629 GCA_022817085.1 Psilanteris sp. ZL-2020
CGGTACATATTTATTTGTTAATCAGTAATGGCCCAGCACTGACGTTCAACGGTTGCCAAACGTTATTGTGCAAGTACAGTCCCGTTCGTTACCATCGGCCATGCACCAAAATTGCTACATGGGTAAAGTCGTTTCATTTGTGATTCTTTTTCAACCAATACTCTCAAACTCGCTTTCTCTCGCGGGCGCGACTGTATAATTTTTAATATTCGCATTGCACCGCGGGTCCGGATTTAATCATAACAAATAGAATCCCGCATTTGACGAAAAACCATGCCCGTTGTTGCAAACAAACATAAATTATCATTTTAATCGACGCAGGCCAACGTCGAAATCGCAACCCGTCAAATCCAGCAGACTTTTAGCGGAATGAAATTTGGCCGGGATTAGGACGAAACAGTCTTACAATAGCCGCGAAGTTTGCTATTAATTTTTCAACTTAATCTGCGTGCATTTCCATTAAGATAACTATATAATTTTTCGTCAAAATAAAGATCGCGATAAGCTTGTCACAGCCACTCCCGGTATACGCGTCGTAGCCTACATATACACGAGACGGACATTATTCCAAAGCCGCAACCCAAATTCCATTTGAATCTGCGGAATATATATGAAAATCATTAAAAGGAGCGCGAGATAAAAGTGAACTTAGCCCGTGTAACAAGAACCGCACGCTCGGCGACGATATTCTTGAACCCAAAATGATTCCTTAACGGCATAACTTTTCACGAACGCACGCTACGCTGACGATCATTGTTCAGATAATTAAAAAATTAACTTTGCTCTTAGCTCGACGACTGAGCAGTTAACGCAAAGTTCAAGTGAAAATTCATGTTTTTGAGGTCGGCGCCAGTATGTTATTAGTGCTCTTATATCTACGCCGCTGACGCTGTACAAAGCTGATGAGTCGGGGAAAAGGTCTAAATACCTCCGTATACTCAGAGCAGACCAGTATATCTAATAACTCGAGTACGCGTATTCGTAGTCACACTTGCACATAGGACGAAGCCAAACGAGGCAATGAAATTTTCTACATTCTGTACTCGCGCGTCGAAGATAGTCAAACGCGACTGACTAGCAGCGGATTGCTGGTTCCGGAGTTAGCTTAACGCAAATTACACTCGACTTTTCACGATCTCGATGTACGACCTTATGTTATTCTACGGTTTTGCTCGCGGACTTTGAAATGAAATTTAATTAAACGACATTATTAAATTACACACTTTTCCCAAATGCCGTGGCATTAGATCTTCTGATGTGTGTACCCAACAAACTTCAGGCAAAAATTACTTTCCACAATTATGATATTTCATTGCAATTTATGGTAGCATTGTTCTAATCTCTATATTGCGTTGTAACGATTATTTTAACACGCGGATAATTGATACAATATATATCGTAGCGTTATGATCTTACAATTACGTATCGCACTCAACAGAATGGCATATTGTTTTAATTTTTAAGTAGAACATATTAGCATAATTTTATGTGAAAATAATTTAACATTATACTAATTTGAAAAACTTGAAGCTTCCTGTACTGCAGTTAATATATATATAAATGGTTTATATATATAAAAGTTTTCTCAAACGCATTGTATTTATAAGCGAAGAATACTTGTATAAGTCTTACAATATAAAATTAAGTAAATTTAGGTTTGAGAAAATTTTCATGGTAAACTCGATCCGTTTAACAAAATGAACGACATTTGATGTTTAATGACTCCGTTGTAAGAAACTTTAATGATAGTTTTAATATTCGAGAAAAGATTAGCATAAACAAATAACAAACGTCTTTTAAATAAACAAAAATGCGTAACAATTTAATTATTCGGAGATCTATGCTACCAAAGCCTCTTTCTGCAACGCATTAAATAATAAACTGCGTTTTTTCACTCGTATTCTATTAAATGCGCCTCACTCGAGTCAAATTAATGTCTTCAGAAGCACAAATAAAAGATGAATTGAAAGACTGCAACAAATCTAGACATTTTTAATTTACTATAATATGATATTCAGTACACAAGTGAATAAATGCGCGCTTTTTAGAGAATCAGCGTTCATTTAAGAACAGAGAGGCACGCTACGGTGGCTCCGTTTATCTATAATATCCGCACTCATCAGGAACGTCTAATGTAAGCATACTAAATGATGTGACACTCAGGCGAAGTTAATTGCGGGAGTGTTGTACTCTCCTCGACGCGTTCCTTTCCGCGCATCTCTATTTTCGTACGGCTTTCTTTCACTATTTATGTCATAATCACCTGAAACAGAGCGCTTAAACCGGCGCGCTCGCACACGCTGCACAAGTGCGTTCGTGTGTAACGCGACATGTATCTCACGCTTGTGTTCTCAATGCCACAAACGGTCGCGTTCCGTGCAAGACTGCGGCATTCTCTATCGCACCCCTCGTCAGGTAGGCCTTACTTACTCGCCTCTTCGTTCAGCAGAAAGATCTAAATGTTAAATGCTCGCGCATTCAGCATTATTCCTTTTTGTCGGCGGTATGTAGCCGAGGGTTGTCAGTGTCACGTTTAAGAGTCGCTGGATAGGAACCTCTTCGCAGCCAGTGACTTTGGTTTTCGCGCGGATACACGCATATTCGAGTGCGTACACCAAATACGTATCCGCCGCGGAATAAAAGAGAACAAACGCGACTGCTCGTTCCGTCGCGCCACCTGTTTCTTTTATCTTTGCACTAATTTAAACGGAACGTCGCGAGCCGCCGCTTCCTTGCGCCAGTTTCTTCGCCTCGCGCCTTTCCGGTTTCGAATTCATTCATTTCGTTCTGCATCTGCGCTTATCTTATAACGAAGCGAAAATATTTTTTAGGCGATGCGTTGCCGCGCGAAAGAAGGATGTTTCCCGAACCAACGAAGTAACGCTTAATAGAGAAGCAACTACCTTTGCAATTATCGCATGCTTCTGTCGGTCCTTACAAACTGAACCTGTCGTTTCCCGCGACACAATGAGCGACAGTTTTTCATTTTCCAAGCGATCATTTTAAATACAAATTTAGCCACCGTGACGATACGCGCTGTTTTAATTAAACGCGTATCGTAATTGCGCCTTCTTCGGATCACTCGACTGAGCGCAGTCTTTAGTTTGTTTATAGTAATATTTGAAAAAAAAGAAAAAACTATTAAAAGTTGAAGCCTCGTGGAACAAAGTTTCGATGCGGAATTCGTTCTTAAAAGTTGGGCTTGTTTCGATATGAAGTGCGCAATGCAAGATGAGGAGAAGAAATGGAACCGAGAGTACGCAGTTCGTCGAAAATCATATTGTCGCTTGGGTTTCGTATTAGAATCCAAATGATCCCATTACGGAAACAACAGTAAAACTAACAAAGACAAAGCTCCAAGTGTGATGAGCAAGGGAGAAGGGTGTCTTTCGCTAGTCTCGTTCAAAAAGTTAGAATTAAGAGATGCCCCTTGAATCGAGTTGTCTTCAGCAAACGCGAGTGCCTCTCGGTTTTCATTATTTTTTTACTTCCAATTCGCTCGATGCTTAACATTCGGAAAAATCTGCACGACGAGGATTTTGCTTTCGTTTTCTTGTTTAATAAGATATTGAACGAAAAGTATTATTTACACGAATATTAAATTAAAGCGCGGGTAACTATGTATTTTGTTCAAATCCGAATTGGATTATGCTATTAATAACTATAACTGCAACAAATTTAAAACTGAAAGGAACGACTTAAAATGCGTCAATTTATGCCCGCATTCATATTTGTATCAATAACGCACACAAGTGTAGACAATTTCGAGATGTATCGCAAAGTTTCGCGTCACTTTTTGGTGTGATAAAAACTTCAGATGTTGTTCTTCACTGTATATGAAAATTTACTCAACTTTTAAACAGTACACGAATAAGGGTTTTTTGTGCCTTGATTTAATTCGGAAAGTAAGCTATAAAAACTTGAAATAATTAAAAAGTACGATATGCTGCTCGTAATAAAACATGTCTATATCTCTTATTGCCTTAGTTTAAACAAATTAAAACTATGTTTCTGTTGAATGATAAAATTCAATTCGAAGCAAATGCGCATCAAACGGAAAAATGTTAGATACAAGAGCGTAAAGTAAATTAACGAGATAGCAAAGTATCAGTTGAGATTCGCGTAAATTCGAAATAAACCACAGTTATGATGGCGTGATAGTTATTTTGCAGCGTTGAAAGAAATGTGATACCAAAAGCATCATAAGCTGTGCGATGGATGGAAGAACGTCGACATAGCGGACTTCGAAGTTTGGTAAGCACGATACCGACGTTAGTTTGCGTATAATAAGGTGTCGTCTTATCTAATAGGGTCGGCAACGCCGACTTGGAAGAGTGTATTGCCATGTATAATGGTAATTACGTGTTATTAACAAGCCTCCGGGGGTGCCCGGGGGTGTGATGGCTGCCTCTTGTCTAATTAACTGAGTTTACCGCGACACCTGCCCCCGTATCCTGGCATCTTCCACAGCTCAAACAGTAACTCAAGATTTTCACTAAAGAAGGGGTTACCCTCGTGCCATCAACATCTTTCCTCTCTTGTTCTCATTGTGCAATACTTGAAAACGTCGAAATAAATTACTATCAAACTTTATCTAAGAAAGAACTATTTGCCCTTCATAATCAGGGCAACCCTTCCGGCTCCAAGCAAGACGAAATTCTTGCGAGCAACTTACAGTCATTAATCAATAATCCATTTAAAAATGAGCGCGGATTCACACGCGGCGAACATTATTACAATCAACTGTAGCTAATTAAAAATAATTTTTAGAAGAGTCAGTTTCACTTTGCAACTATAATTAAATGACGACGACTTAAATTTGTAAAACTTTACGAATAATTTGCGAAAACTTAACAATGAAGTTTGCGCGGTGTGACTTATTACTTTCTATTATGATCATAATAATAATAGTAAACCGTTCATAGTTAAAGCTATCCTATTTAGGGATAGAACAGGTTGATTGTTAACACCGGCTGCTTAATATTAAAGCTTAATTGGCAAAGGTATCTTTTGCTATATATAAACAAATAGTTACATTGTTTATAGTAAATGTGGGATCATTTTATTGCAAAATGAATGCATAATTTATGCCGCAATATTTTCAAAAGACACTTTAATCATGAATCATTGAAGTTATTGAAGCATCGTCTGATAAAACAATAACTGCTGTGCCACGTTGACTTTAAAATTAAGTTTTTCATTCATCAGCGGCAGAATTTCGCGGTGAACTGAAAGGCGGTTGCACCCTCCTTTTGATTTAAAAGCTATACTTCGTTACAGCAATGACGATTCGACGAATGTCGATAAATCAGGCACTGTTACGAGTATCGCAGAGGGTTTCGGGACAACAGACTGTCCCCCAGGAGTATCGAACCCCATGACGTGCGGTTCGAGCAAAGCGCGTTCCCTGACTCATTAAATACTACGTGCCCTCAACTGGAGGAATGAAGCACACGTATGCAAATACGCGTTTTAAAACATCGATATCCATCTATAGAAGCAACGCCGCGACGCTTCGTTATGTGTGGGGTGCATATTGCATTATTTCACCATCAACAATCATAAAAGCTTATACATTAAAATAGAGGGTCGCAGTGAATCATCGAAACAAAATAATCTATAGGTTGTTCTTCTTCTTTAATATCCAATAATTATTGACGCAAAAATGCATATAATGCTTTTAGTTCGGAATATAAAATTTGCATTTGTTCATCGGGGTTACAAATCCAATGAAATATATTCGATTAACGTAAGCGTTTTAATAATTTTAAATTATCAAGATTGGCTTTAAGATTATTTATAAATTTACAATTTTGTTATTATAATTTATTTTTGTATGCAACCATGTATTAAGATAATATCAATAATAATAATAATTATGTATTATGTATTGCACGACTTAACGGTGTTAGGAAGACTTTTTAAAAGTACTTCGATTCTATAATGAAAATTCATCGGGTTGTCGTTGAAATAAATGTTGGTCAGCGACGTGAGCACGATTAAGCAGGCTCCCTACCAGACTCATATCAATGTTCAACCTCACGTTCCGACCTCATAAATTTGAAAAACTAAAATTAGTTTACAATATAAAACTTAGTGAATGAATTAATCTTACTTTTTCTAATTATTATATTATCAGAAAACACATATGTATTTGTTACGGCCATAAGCTTTTTCATTATAAAAAATGAATCCCCGTTAAAAAAAATTGCAACATTCTATCCATACATCAATAAGGCAATGAAATTAAATGTCAAAAATGATAATTTCATTGTTTCCGTATGAAAATACAGGTCTATAAGTCTTATGCGGCGAATTCCAAATCAGGTCGCTTTTCTGCACAATTGCGTTCTAATTGTCATCATCAACTAATAACTCACGTTAATTTCACGCGATTTAGTGTCGGTGGCGCGTGCGTGGCAATCGCTTCGTTCCGTCTTTCTCGACTGAACGCCTTCAGCCGATTTCGGAGCTCCTTCGTCCTTGCTTTCCTTACCCTACCTCGGTCGGGTCAAAGTTTAAATTGAATTGGGCCGTTGGCATAGCTCGGCATGACGCGACTAGTTCGCGAAACTATACGATGGAAACTATACAAATGCGACCGTATCCGAAGACCATCGACTGGAGAACGACGCTCGGTGTTTACGGGCGAAGTAAATGCTTTCGAGATACGTGCACCCAAAACTCTTGTCCTTGCCGCCCCCATTTTGCACGAATCCATTTCGTATCTTCAGCGGCGAGACACACACGATTTCTCCTCCTCGAGTCAGTTAAACGCGTTAACGGAATTGTGCAGGAATCCGTACACTTGCTACCAAGACAATTGAACTTGAAAGGGCTTTGAACAGTCGGACATGGATGTCTCTAGTATCGGGGAATGTTTCTTGCAGTGTCGTCGAAGCTTATCGAGAATATACGATAATACGGTTTCGTATCTGCGCCAGCGAGAACTGGTCACGTCGTTAGCAAGTTGTCGAGATTAAATGCCTTCCAGAATTAGAAGTTACTGCCAACACTGTCTGATTAGGTCCTCTCGTTATGCATTGTGCGGAGTTTCCTGTCGATTACGCGATTAGGCTTGGATACACGTAACCGCCTAAGTAGTATTGTTTCAGAGCATGTTTTTGATACGTCATTTCGAATGCCATTGATTTTATTTCTAGTTTGAAACTAATTACCTTTATATCAGCGTCGTCAGATATTACCTCTAGCGTATAATTCTGACTTAAAACTACAAGTTTAATAGTTATAAAAAAATCAATTGCTAATTTAATAAGATTCAAAATACAATTAATTATTTTCTTTCGATCATCTTACCTTATTCATAATTTTAATTTGTATAATATTTAAAATGAGAAATATAAGTACGATTATTTGATTTGAAAGATTTTTAAAAACGCGTAATTCAACATTTGAATAATTAATTCATACGATTACAATTTGATAAAATTAGCATTCAAATAATAAACCAGTGATAATATATAATTAAAATTGTGCTTATTGCTTTCAATAATATTATTAGTGCAATCTTTATCAAGTTAATATTTGATAATAATTAATTCAACTACAATTCAACTATTTATATATTATGTATATGTTTAATAAAATTAACATGCAACGAGATTCATCAAATAATATTTAACCTGAGCAATCCAATTTTATAATACAATAGATTTAATCAAATTGAAACTTGAACAATTCAGTTACGGTCCTTAAAAAAAATACAAATTTACGTGGATACTTTGTCATTTGATTTATTAACTCCGAAATATAAATAAATATCTTTGTCGCTAAAGTAATAGTAAATTTATATAATATTGCACGATAAATATATGTTTGGGAATTTAATTATGAATTGTTCGCATACAAAAACCTTTGTTTATTAAGCACGAAACCCCGACTGAAGTTGTGTACTTTGTTTGTAATACAAACACTCGTGGCAATAAACCTACACTACAACAACCGCGATTCATAATGATGCATACATTCTTAAACTTGAGCAACAATACTCGAATTTGTAGCGAATTCAATGATTGAACGACTATTCCACAGGTCTGAGTTAAAAACCGCGGAGCGCGGGGCGTTAATAGTTTTCGCTGATCCATTGAAAACTTTCGTAGCTTTATATTTTGAATTGTCAAACATTGGAACATTGAACTTATACAACGCAATATTTACTCTTCATCCCGATCAAACTCCAAGTAGCATTTTTGTATTCCGCAAACCGGCGATGTGATAAATGATGTAAGGCCGGCGGAATGAGTTTTCCGCAATATTCGCGTATGCACGTTGTCTCGTCATATGATTTGTGGACTTCTAGCGTCGTTGGACGACGACGCAGCCCCAATTTTGCCCCCGACAGAGGCATTTGCCTTACGCGCTACGGCTTTTTCTCTCCCTTTTCGCCTTCGCCTCAAACTCACGTATACATATTGGCATCGTAAAATACAGAACAAAATGCGAATCCCATCATAAGCGAATATTGAGTTTAGTTGGACTTAGCGACTCAATCCCACGCGTCGAACGAGCGTGCGCGAAAGGGGAAAAAATTAGACGAAAAGTATGCGCGGATGTTATTATTAAAAGCAACATTTCGTTATCATTTCGCAAGCAATCCGTTTGGAAATAGTTTATTAGTTGACATCAGCGGGATTAAGCTGGGATTTCTTTGGCTCGACTTTTTACAGGTATGAAATCAAAAACGAGACAACGTCTGATCTGAGAGGCTAACCATGAATTTTTTACCGGTCAGTCCGCGAAACGGGACAGTCGACTAAATGAATGAAGCGGCTTAAAATCCCATGGCGGATATGACGTGAGCAAGAAGACACCCTCCTCCTGGTTGCTTGGCAACACACGAGACATTCGTACATAGCATATCAAAGGACGAAAACCTCTTTCGTATTACCTAAATAAAACTGACAACGCACCGGACTCGACTGTGGCGTTGAACGAAAGCTTGAAAAAGTACAAATTAATTTTTACCTGCAACTCGAATATAAAAATAATTCAATTTTTTCATTAAAAATGTACACTTTTCGCTGTAATCTTGCAATACCTTTTTTATTTTCGCAGGGATCCAACTTTTCAATAATTAATACACGTAGGTTATAAGCTTTGCAGAAATGAGAGATTTTTATATCTTGTTTGTGTAAATGAAACGAGGAAACAGTGCTCGCGCGGTGCTGCTTGAAATTAAAAATTCTACATGTGAAAGAAAAAGTGGAAAAATAATTTAAGTGATAGAGCAAGAAAATAGATGTAACAGGATTTTTCTTGCTTTTTTTACAGATGAGATTCCGATAAAACGATATGTAGATTTGACGACCCGACTCGTGGGAGGGAAGAAACGACGCGTTTACGGTACAAAAAGGAAACACGTGTGCGTGCACCCCCTAATCGAACAGAACGTAGGTGAGGGGTAGTAAACAAGCCGATATAGTCTGGCGTGTTATCCAATATTGAGATTGCTGTCTTTTCTGGAATATGCTAATACGATAATACATACGAATGTTGCCATAAACTATAGAATTTTCATAAAGGACATGCAAATGATCTGATATCGAGTGCGCCGCCGGCGTTTAACGTTGGGAAGTTTGCCCGCGACACGAAAGATTGATAAGTATGTTATATGAAAAAAGAAAGAAAAACGACAAGACAACAAGCAATAACTGAATTCGCTTTTGTCGAAATTGGGAAGGTCGAGTTATAGATGCCATCAAATTTATTTATCATTCAATATCAAAATATTCGTTATAAGCACATAAGAACAATTCATTTCCAAAAACTGAATATTTTAATTTTAAATTCACTTTTTTCATCACATTTCATCTACGAATGTTTTTGAAAGTATATTATTTGTGTAACGGCTACTTCGATCTTGTCCTTTTAATATATTAAAAGCTACATATATTTGTAGTAACCTTCAAATTAAATTTAATCAAGCAGTTGTATATTCATATCAATGAGAATCATTAATAATTTAAATATATAATGTCGATTTCAATCCTATACTTAAATTGAAAATAAATATAAATGCAAGTATAAGTTCTGTTACAATTTACTTGTATATTACAAAAATTACAATAATATTATTAAATGAAACTAAAAAATATATTTTATAAAAATGCATAATTCAGATACGTTTTATTAATCATAATATTATTATACCCATTATTATCCGATATTTTCCAATGAATCTTTTTTAAAATCTACAAAATTTAAATTATGTTTTTCAAATAGACTGAACACGCGTTATTATCCACATAAATCATTGGAAAATTCTTTAGTTCAGAATAATATTGGAAAACGATTAGGTAATGCGAATTTGATTTCGAAATCCTCAAATTACATCAAGTCCGAGGTTTCTTGCGTCAAACCGATCTCGTTATAGTGACGAACGACCAGTACGCGGACGTACTCTTCCTTGTCTTGCGGGGAACGCTATTTCGATATGGCATAAAACGAACAAAAATTCGGCAGTAATAGAATTATCCGACGCGGAACGGTCGTAAACGTATTCCCTGGGCCGATAGCAATTTTTCTCGGTCAAAGGGCGAATTGCTTCGACCGTTCCACCCGTTTAGTGAGAGACAGATTTGGGATAATCTTCAGATATTATTTGAAAACTCCTGTCATTTGCATCGATCCCCTAATTTATATATCCAATATAACGTAATTTAATATAATCACATATTTGTTAAGTGCATCGAAACTGTTTGTAAAAACGAATCAACATTCGGCGAAAAATATCACTACTCAATCAACATTGTATATTTAATGTTATTCCGGAAATGCTGATTAAACTTTGATACAACGTAAAAATTACTCTGACTCAATATTAATTTAACACTTCTGACCTAAAATGTGAGAATAAAAAGTACAATATGTTAACTTGGTAATGATTTTTCCCTGCATATTCATTATTATTTGAAAATCATTAACATCTAAACACCTTAAGAAACAATATTCTATTTGGGTTGCTTCGAATTCAATTATATCTCTGACTGAAAGAAATTTGCTTCCGCTTGAATAAAGCACTTGAATAAAAAATGATGCTGCTTAAAGTAAACGAATCTTTATAACAGCGGGGGTAAAAAAACCAACAATAATCCACTTTAATGAATATACAATTGGTTATATATGAACGTACTACGAAATGAAGGCGCAATCTGAGAAATTCGATTCGCGTTCCAGTGAATCATAATGAGAATCGCTTCATTCTATACAGCCATCTCTCAGGTAGAGTGAACTATATATTATCGAAGATTGTTTTCTCTCCTCAGGTAGCCACATACGTCACGAGGATTCCTTTGGGAAAACGAGGGCCTTTTCTCTCTGACTCGCGGAATATACTCGACATAGATCACAACTCGCGAAGGCCATAGGAGTCCCACGGCGAATCGTGGCGAATCAACTTCCGTCATTGCCCACCATTCCGAACCTAATGCTCAACATTTCTCATCGGTCTCCGAAGGCTCCCTCCGCCTTCTTGTTGTCCCGTGACCAGTGACCGAGCACCCCAAACCGTTTTATCTCATATGAATTCTTGACTTGACCTATAATATATGCAATACTGTCACTTTCGACAATGCCTCGTTAATCATCTTTCTAACCAAAAGACTCTCATTTTTCATCATCCAAATATGTCTACTTATTGTTTAACGGTTCTTATTAAAGAAATCTGTTATTTGGAAATTATTATTTTTAAATAGTTATACGAATTGATGGCAAAATTTATGCTAGAAATATTATAAATGTATTTTAAGAAAATATTTCTAAACACACAGTCGTGAAAAACTTTGATTAAAAATTACTGAAAGTTTGGTAAAAATGATTAAACACAAAGAACAATTAGATAAAGCAATCGTTCCGGATTACAAAACGTTAAATTACCTAAATCATAAAATTTACACTATATTAATCACATTTTTCAGCAATTTTGTAGTTGTACATATTATAATTAACATAATTTTTTTAAACATTTTTCAATTACATTATTATTATAAAATTGTGTATATTTTCAAATTTACTTCTTTTCATGTCTTATTTTTGCAAAATCCATTTTCTTAACTGTTCTTATGCATGTGAATTTAACTGTTTATATATATTTACTGATTATATTGTTTTTTTAAAACAACAATTACCAAACACACAGCAAAATTAATTAATTCATTAAAAATGAACGACGTATACGAATAGGACATACAAAATTTGTTTTACATTATGGCTCTGAAAAGAATTGGTGATAAAGACTAAATAAATGTAACGGAATTCATTGTGCAAGCAATTTTTCAGCAACCTTTTTCCTATGACAGCTCACTTATTTTAAAAAAAAACTCCGATAATCGTTTCGAAACGTAAATCGGTATCATAATTGGTGCCAGACGAAGTCAGAGTACGACGCTGATGTACTTCGAGGGCAAATGGAACGTACGATAATTTATCGGAATATCAGGAAACGTCGGAACGAATCCATATTCCAATTAAAGTTCATCCTACTGGAACGGGATGCACGCAGCATCATAATCACTGTTCTCTTTCGCTCGTCTATGGAGACTGGTTAACCCATCTCTATCTCCTCACTTCTCGGTTACTCAATTTTTACGTTTTATTTTTCAGTCCATTTGGCACTGTACATTCGAATTTTATAACTGCAAGCCAAGGACGATCAGGGTCTAGGTAAAAGATATGAGTTATAGGTGTCATGTAGATACATTCGCTGATTATACATAGCACCTGTTTTCAGTTTGCATTATTCGCCAATATCCATATATATGAGTTTACAATAAAATAAATACATTTAGTAAATACTAATAATGAAAATTTGGGTTTTATTACTTTTAAATATTATTTAATCATTATAACAATAAAATAATATTAATAGAAACAATGTAATTAAAAAAGTTCATTATTTTTATATTTACAACCCTAATTACGATCAGATACTTCATAAAATTAAATCAACTAAGACGGCCTTGCACAAAGAAGCCTAATATCTCAAAAATATTTTCCTTTTAAAAGCTCACAAGCCATAAAAGCTATATTACTGCATCACCCAAAATTTACAATTGACACGTGTATTAAGCAATGTAAAAGTGTACAAAATCTGAATTTAGAATATAAAAACTTAAAAATTGAAAATTCAATAACTGAAAGTTCTGCAATAATATATATAACTATACACTGAGAAAAAATTACTTAGTAAAGTGTAGTGAAAAGTTTAGTTAAATGACTTGTGGAGACATTCAGATTTTGTCGATCGGTCAAAAATAGCTCCATTGGGATTTTCAACGTTTCCGTTTTTTTCCAAAAAAATTTTTTTGACACATGTTTCTGAGCGTTTTAAGCAATTTTCAGATATTTTCGATCGGTCAAAAATAGCTCCACCAGGATGTTCGACGTTTCCGATTTTTTTTAGTTAGTTAAAGTTTAGTATCATAACCGTCAAATTCAGTTAAATTAACTGTGAGATGTAATTTGGTTAAAATAACTATAATTTTAAGTTGTAATGCAGCCAAAACTGACATTTTTAACTGAAATAATTGAAATATTCAATAAAATTGACTGAATTTGCTAATTCAAGTATTATAATTGGCTGCCATATTCTATAAAAATATCTAATCTTTTTAGTTGGATCAACGAATTATTTTCAGTCATGGCTATACATTATTGAAAACTAAGTTAAATTTACTAAATATACTATATTTTTTCTTGAGTGTATACGTAATTAATTTCACGTGACAATTTCTAAAACATGTATACTCTTCGTTTCCACTATTTTATCATCTTATTTATTTCAATTTTCAACAATAAATACTTTATTTGCAAATTGTATTTTTATGAAAGAAACATCTACAAATCAATTGCAGCGAAGTGTTCTCTGACAAACATATTTTCAAAGGCCATTAACTAAAGTATAAGACCACAGAGAGTAACTACTAAGACACAGAGGAATAGCGTATTTCGGGAAACATTTAAATTCTCATACGCGAATAAATAGCAAAAATTTCATGGACGATAAAATATAGATTTCCTACGATCCCCGCTGAGAAGGCGGCTCTCAGGGGGAAAGATGCGGTCATAAAATCATTGATATGAAAATATAAGCGTCCCCGTTCTCGTCGTGGCAGATATAGCTATCGAGCCGCAAAACCAGAGCATCACTGGAAAAAGAAAAATCTTTTGTTTCGTCGACGTCAACCTCAATTTTAAAATTGTCAACTCTTGTTCCTCATCTTCATTTCGCGCTTAAAATAAAACTTTTATTAGAGTTACTTTAAAAAAACATTTTATCACGTATAACATATGCAAGTTTATAAATAATTAAAATAAAGAGTTTAAAGAAATTAAACTATGAGATAACAAAAATTAAGAATTAATGTTTAATTATATTTTGATATATATCACTCTTAAAACGATCGTTTAATGCTTAATAGAATCGTTTAATAATTAGATGATTTTTCATTGAATATATTGCCAAGAAGAATTCATCAATACATTAAATGATATTCGACTAAACAGTGAAAAATGAACTATCTGCTAACGGATAGAGGATTTTTTTTGATAGAGGTGAGAAGAATTCGTATATTTAAACATATAGTATTGATATAACAATGGCTATAAGAAATTCAATAGCAAATATAATCTAAAATTAATCAGTGTAAAAAATAAAAGCTTATTTAAAGTAGAATTATGTTTAAAAAAAATGTTCAGTATATATTAATTATTTACATATAATTTTGGAAATAATAATTTAAATTGATGATAACCAACAAATTTAAAACGTCCGTAAATATACTACATTATTACTATTACATTATTTGTTCCAGCTAAAATTAAAAGTATTAATTGAAAAATTTATTATATACATATTCTGCATGAACATCTTTAAATTTATATAACATAATAATAAAATTTAAATATTAAAAATGATAAGGATTATATAATTATAAAACATATATAAAATATATACATGGAAAAATTAAATAAATTCGTATATAAACTTTCCTACCTATAAAATACTTAAGTTTACCTAATACTTTGTTTACGTACATATGTTTAGTTTGAGTTTATTATATTTTATTATTTATATCTTCTGATAATCAGAGGATTTATATTAAACGTTAAATGAAAAGCCATTTTTGATAAATTAATTTAATTTGATTTATAGAATATGTAATTGTATTATTGTACTTTGTATTTTGATTTGAATTAGACGTTTCTTCTAATAACTAAATGATGATATATTAACTATAAATGATGTGTCTTTAGATTGCAATCTTTTAATTATAAGCAGATCATTTTTAAGAGTTATATATATGTGACTGTCAGTGTATGTGAGTGTGTATGTATCATAATTGAAAAACTACGACAGAAATATTAATAAATATGAAATTAATGTGCAGAAATTCCGTCACTTAGCGTCCGCAATAAATCGTAAGCGATCTTTAAAAATTAGCAGTGGAAATCCGTACGTTTGGTTGGACAAGTAAGAAGTTGAGAGCCTAGTAAAATGTAAGATTGGCAATAGAATGCGAAAGGGTTGGCAGTGTCAGTTATCTAATCCAATAATTTAATTTCTGAATACAGGCTGAAGGGGATTTGAAGTATTAGCCGTGGAATTTGTGTATCTTTGATTAGTATTCCGTTCGAGCTTTCTACTTGCTCGATTGCCGCTACAAATCCTAAATCAACTTGCGTATCTTTGCTTCCACGAAACGAGAAAGCGTCCAGGGATCAACGATTGTCGGACACATTGTTAAGGGTGAACGGATAATTAATTTTATCCATATTTCAAACACTTGCTTTTCATTAAATTTCAATAATAAATGTTAGTCGTACGTTTGGTCCCCGAATTCCGTGTGTACTTTACCTTTCGCATATATTGAATTTGCGTCAGACAAAACATCACTCTTATGTATGATAAAATACATTAAGAATAATCAAATTTTATTTCGCAACAAACTACGAAAATCGAACCCATTATTTAGCGCCGTTCAAATAATGTCGAATGGAACGTAAAGTTTCTTGTATAAATCATACATATTCAGGCGCTGACAACGTTTCCTCGAGTAGCTACTAGTGATCCGTCTAATTTATAATTTAACTTATCTAAATGCGCGCAGTTCTTGGCATGTGAAGTAACGCGATGAAAGAGAAAGAGATATTCTCGACAGAAGCAAGAGAACGCTGGAACGGGTGTGGCAAGAAAGCAGGAGGAAGCGATCCGACATCAGCCAAGCATCAGTCGGTTTAACCCTTCGGCTGTTTAGCATTCCACCTTCGATTGCGACAACTTGGAGCAAACCATGAGGAAATTCTATAGTTAACATTTTCACTTCTGCTTGAAATGACGATACCATTTAAGCATTCGTGCAATTACCTTTTAAATCCGGTAACGAAAAATTATTTCTAATATAATCATTTGTTTCAATGAACTGCTAAATGTAGCACGTATAAAAAATCGCAACAATTGATCAAAGTCCGATTCAAACTGTATTATTTACGGAAAGATGATCAAATATAGTGTCAAATTTTAACAAAGCTTCCATTACTGGACTTGAATTTATATTTAAACTTTTTCTTATTAATGTGTTTTTTGTTTTTCGACAAAAAGATCATAATCCATTTTAAATAATAATTATAAAATTTTATCGTTTACAACTTCGTAACATTATATTTTAATTTAAAGTATATTAATTATTAGTTTATAATAATTTATTTATTTTTATTATTCAAATAATTATGCATATATACATTTTATTGACCTTTACAACTTATCACTACATTATTTTCTGTGAATTATTACACGTAAGTGATGTAAATATCAGCATTACAACATAATCTTCGTTAATCTTTAAACAGATTTCCCTCGTGACAACGGTTGATTTATTCATTTCATTAGTATTTAAAACATTTATTATCATTTTATTGATTTTGATTGATATTTAATTGGTATTATTGGTTTTAGTAACTTTATAATCGTCCTTAAAATTCTGACAAAGTTTCGTTATTTTAGTAATTACTCCATTATAGGGAATGAGGTGTATTTCGACTTTTTCAGTTTTTAATTAGATTAATATTATTTAAAAAATCTTGTATTATCTAGGATATTATTGCTGATACTAAATTCAAATCTTGATCTATAAAACAGCCTCATCCCCAAATAGCGTATAACCCCCGAATACACGTAGCATAGTATTTACTTCGGTTTAAGGTTTTAGATTTGTCACCCCTCCCCTTCAACGAGACGATTGTCTCTTAGAAAATAGGAGCATGGCTACTCACCCTTATCCGCTCAAGTTTATACTTTAAATCCGACCTATAAATATCGCGGTGTCCTTCGGATTTAGGGCTGGTTTCCGAAAGATTGGCCCGCGGTATCCTTCGTGGGAATCGCTCGCCGTTGCGCTTCGATATATCAGGGGATGAAGAAAGGAAAGAAAACCCAAAAACGCCGCGTGTTATTCGTCATTCCTCTGAAAGTATACTAATGTTCACATGCAACGACTGCGTTGGAAATTCAGAATTACGACAAACGATGAAAAATTTTTATTAATGATTTATTCGCGTACAATAATAATTAATATGCAGAAAGATAAATCTGCTGAAGGATATTCTTCAATCCAAATTATTTTTAATTAAATATAAGTATATTAATTATTTTTCTATTTATAAATTGAACGCTCATTTTAAAGAAATGTTCAAAATTTATAATAAATTAACATAAAATATCGACTCTATAATTAATATCATAGACATTTATAAGAACTTGAATAAAGTAATTAAATCTAATGGAAACATTATCTAGAGCAATGTTGGTTTGATGAATAGCGTATCAAGATTTCTCTTTCACCTCTCGGCTTGAAAATTGAAAAAATTAGACGAAAAAGTTAAAACCATAGTTAATATTCAAGTCACGCAAAGTTTAAAAAAATAGTACGATTTTGGAGTAGAATGTGAGTAACGAATCGGAAATGTGATATTGGGGCTCTTCCGAAGTGTCGAAAGTTTTAGGCGAATTTTCAGTTCTAGCGTCGCTAAAGCAATGACATCAATTTGTCGTAAAAATCGAGGGTTGTTCTGTGGCGAAAATAAAAAGTTTCTAATCTAATGTATTTGTTTTGAAGCTCTCACGAAATATCGAGCAAGTCAATACATCACGACTTTTCTTTCCGTCAGGATCTCGAAAATCCCATTACGAACTATACTTGTGTCTGGCATACATATAATCTGTGTATAGAAATACAGACCGATACGAGGACGGCGACTCTCCACGGATCCTCCGGCGGGATTCTTGCATGAATATGTAAATCCTTATTTTCAGATCGAGTGCACCCGAAACCAAAAACCAACCTGGAGAACCGAAACAGCTCTCTTCCTATTCCGCGAAGGAATTGATTTATTAACCCACCGAAACTCGCGCACTGGGTGTCACAGAGGAACATTCGAGGCTTATGAAAAGCGCCATCCGAATTCGATTAACTTTCTGATAATAAGAATCCACGTTAAAATGGAACTAGAAGAAAGTTAAATTTACTGTCGAATTACATTTTAAACTTGCAAATGAGTTATAAAAGCATTACAGTATTATTGGAAATCAAATTAGCCTGACTCGTATGCAAATGTTTTTGCTTTCAAATTTCGTTCGTATTAATTGTTCCTAACGCTATTCCAAAGTCAGAACTATTTCAAGTCATGTTCGTGTTACAAAAGAAACAAAACCCAAACAAATTATTAGGTGTTTGAAGCAAACACAAAAAACCACAGTTTCAGACAAATACAGCTTTTAACCTTTCCATTGAATAGCAAATTGAATGAATACCGGACATCGATGTCACTATCTTTATTCTAGAGTTAAGTTGAAAAGGACACACCCGCACATTGTCCTGGAAAAGTTTTAATACTACTCTCGCGGTTTGAGGACCGTATCGAATGCGTAAAAAGGCAGACAAGTGAAACGAAAACGAGGACTTACAAGTGTAAGAGAGAGAACAATTTCGGATGATTGGTATTGTTGGAGTTGTACTAGAGGGGAGTTTTCGATTGTATATTCAAATGGGGTGGCCATTATAGTTATGCTAGAGAATATATTGATTATTGGGGAGATCAAAGGACAGAGGGCGAGATGAAGCTACTACAGATTTAAGATATGTAATGAAAGTAGAAAATAACAGAGCATCAGTACTCTAAACTGCATTGTTTTTTCCCCTATTAATTCCGCACAAATGGAAATTAGAAGCAATTAATTGATAGAAGAATTAAAATTCAAATAAATTGGTTTCGTGATAGATTAAAAAAAAATATTAAAGTAATGCATCGGTATACTGTTGTAATTTCGTAAAAGTTTTAATTAGATATAATACGTGAGTATACACACATACAATAAAGCAATAATATTATATCATTTGTATATATAATCCAAAAAAAAGTGTTAATATTGGCGAACTATATTGCACAAGGTTCTACAGCTGATTTTTTGCCAAATGATGAAAGTAGAAGAATCAAACGATTTTGATGTGGTGGCCATTTAATATCCCATCTTAAGTGATTTTTCTTTTTCTCATTTAATTTCAACGTTCCTTTTTTGTCCTCAAGTTTCGAGACCCGCTTTATAGGATCAGAAGGATCCACTAAATATATGTCTTAGTCGAAAACAGAGTGAAAGAGTGAGGTAGGAAAGAAACTCCAGCTATTATACCCAAAATCCCTCGATTAAGTTGAGAAATCTATAGGTGTTCTCCAAAGTCACTTTGCTACGAAACAACAAAACCAATTTTATATTTTGCGGTTCTTTAAAACGGCTTTAATATAATTGTATCTACAAAATAATATTCCAATTCCAGAAGAAACTGTTAGCATTTCAAGTGTTCTATCATAAAATATCAAAAAACCAAAAGCTTAACTTCTACTATATATTTTTGTTACATTTAATTCAATTTGATTAATTGTAATATTCAAAATTATTTTAACTTTATTTTGAAATTAAATTTTAGTAACTATCATTTTTATATTTCTAGTATTAAAATATTTAACTGTTAAATTATTAAATTTTAAAATCTAGTTTGAAAATAATTTAAAATAAATTATTAACTTTTAAAAACCAAAAATTTAACAAAATTAAAAACTTATTTAATTATATATTGTTATTTCTTATAGTATTATAACAATAATTCACATAAATAATGTGTGTTATTTCTTATAACTGATTATTTAAATTTGTAATTGATAGATTAAATAGAACTTAAAATAATGAATCAATATTACTTTATCATTTAACAAAATAAATTTAGTTCTGTAATAATAAAACTGTAATAATAAATATATATTTAAAATACATGGTTTACGATAAATTGATTATAATAAATAAAAGTAGAATTATGCTTACACGTATCAAGTATATTTCTTATTTATAGTAATATATAGATGGTAGTATTGCTAGTGTTTCCAGAATACTATTAAAAATAATAAAGTTTTAAAATTAATCGTTTTTTAAGTGCTTAATACTCTGTTATTTTCAATTAGGTATATAGACTACATGACCAGCATGGAAATCTATTTATTAGTTTTAAATTAATATGCACGTAACTTTGAATTAAATCTGAAATAAAATTTTGATTCAATCTAATTAAATGTATTCCGATGAAACTTTAGGAATGAATTAATTAAAAACAAAATGCATACAAAAATAGTACCAAAATTCTATTCTGCAAAAATAAAACAGAATCTTAAGATTTATACACATTCAAAGAATTTTTTTGTGTTCTATTTTAAAGATTAATTGAAATGAAACGACGTGACTGATATTGTGCAAAGTTCATTTTTACAAAGATCAAGCAAAACACAAAAAAGAGTCGAGTATTAGCCTGTGGCGGATTTTTGGAGAATGACGGGGGTGTATAAGGTGCCGCTGCCGAAGGGTTGAAAGGGAGCCTAGAAGTACAATCGATGAAAGGGTTGGACGTCAAGCCCCTTCGTGTCTCGATCTTCTCTTCCTTTCCAACACCGCTCGGCGTCGCCATCGCCGCTGCTACTAACATTTACCCCCCGTCCCAATATAACCCCTTTTCCAAGCTGTAACTCACCGCCACAAGGTAGCACCCTTGCCGCGTACACATTTACATAAATTATTGATCCCTAAAACACAAACCATAGCCAATGCCAATGCCAATGCCATTGTCATTAACGAAACAAAGAAAAAACGAACAAATTTAGTAATCAAATCTAATTAACAGTACTAAATAAGTTAATTCCTTGTCAATATAGTTTTTTTCATTTATAAGCGTATAGGCAACTTTAATTAAGCAGTAAAGTTTTTAAATTTTAAAATTTAATTAAAATTTGTCACGTTTGAAGCATTTTATTTCTTAGACATTTGAACAGGCCTAAAAAATGTTTCATTATTACAATTACAATTACGTAAAATCACCTGTATTTCAGTTGAAAGAAATTATCAATAAGATTATTCAAATCTTTATGGAATATACACAAGCGTTATTTTCGATTAAAATTATTACCGATGTACCTAAATATGTTTCTAAATAATTTTGTTAAAACAGGATCTCAAAGAAAAATAATGGTCTCAGCTCATTAAAATACTGATCCTTTAAACCAATCGTATTACACAAAACATAACGTTAATATTTCTAAATTCAATCAGTAGTGAAGCGAATAATTGATACACAACAAACGTTAAAACGATAATATATTTTAGTAGCAAGATAAACCTTGAATGCAGAGACACTCGGTGCGAGGTGAAGGGTAATAGAGAGACGGGTAAGAGGACGAAAGCCGTGCCGCTACGTCATTAAGCTACGCATTGTTCACAGGAGGCTGATTGTCTTGGCCGCTCGTTTCAGCCGTAGCCAGAGACAATTGTTCAATATTCCCATTGATCTGTGAGACACCCCTGAGGCAGTGACAACCCGCGCCCGTGCCCCTCTTTATATATACTGCGCTTTTGTCAATATCTCTATTTTAATGATATGAAACTCATTGCGTTCTTTTGGCCCAAAAGACAGAAAAGCAGCTACGCCTCTCGCAACTATTATTCCCATGGACGCTGTATATTTTTATGTTTAAAACGACACGGTGAAGTACGCGCAATACGAGATACTATGTGTTTCCGTCGAAGACATGTGACACGACTATTATTGTACAAGCATCATTATTTTTTTTAAACGCAACTTGCTCGCGACATTTTGTTCATAGTCACAGAATTTGCCATCTCAATCTGAGAGCATTCAGTTCTAGAGTATTCAGATTTACCCTTGAAACAACAAACAAAATTTTGAATAATAACATAGTTGCAGGCAAACTTTGCGACAAAAAAATTGAAATATGATTTAAACGGTGTAACAAGTAAACGCAATAAAATAATGCGATTGTTTTTATCAAAATTCAACACCTGTTTAATCATTTACAACATAAAATGTAAAAATATGGATTATTAGTATTCCTGATAATCATATTACATGAAGAAAAAACATATAATAAAAGTTACTATTTATATAATATTTTGAGGAGAAGTTGTGAAAATATAGTGAATTTTATCGTATAAAATATATAAATATATTAAATTTACTTTTTTTCTATTTATAAATTACTATATTTCACACTTATTCTTAAATTATTATATAAATAGTAACTTTTATTATATTTTCTCATGGTTTGACGAATTTTTAGAATAATAATAAATAAATTACAAAAATTTAGAAGGTTATAAGGTCAATTCTTTAAACTAATTACATTATATATCTAAATACATATACTAATTATGTATATAATTACTTAAGTATACACTTTTTTTTTAATTTTAAAAAACCTTTATCATTGCTGTATTTTTGTCATTCAACCATTAAAATAAAATTAAAAAAAATCAATATGCAATATTTAATTTATACAAAAAAAATATCATAAAATCTGGCTATTATGAATCCTCCAGGAAAATTTGTAAACGAAGGATAATTTTAACGAAATTAAGAAGAAGAATAATATGATTGAAGATGTTTTAAGTAGCAATACATTAACTTCAATCTAGCTATCAGAACCAGACTGATGTCAGAAATCGCGATTGCAAACGTAGCCAAATACCGGGACAAAACCGCACGGTCATAATTAACGGACATAAATTATCAATCCGAACATTGGTTAGCGGTACGATATGGCACGCAGACGTATGTACAGGCAAACTAGGATAGTTGCGGCCTGCAGGAGAGAAGGCTAACGGTAGGTTGAAGGGCGGTCGAAGGGTGGCCGCGAGAGCAAAGTGATTGATATAGAGATGCGGTCGGTACAGAACCATCTGGTAGTGCTGACTCTGTGACGTACGTCTCTACGACTGCTGCGACGGGCTGTCACTATGCATGATTACAATACATAGAGGATGGACTCCGCCAAAAGAAATACATCATTTTTTAGGTATTTTGATAAGATTTATCGGCGCGCCTGATTAACGCGTCTTCACCAAAGTTAGAAAAATGGCACCAAATATCCGAGATACAAGGCAACTGGTCTGTTCGCCAGTTACCTTTTTTTTATTTTTTAAAGGTGTCGCACGCGAATGTCCTTCGACGGTAAACAAATTTGGAAATAACGTATTTTATGGCGATATGCATTTTCATTATATATATTTCCAGATACTAATTTATGATTTAAGACATTTTTCATGACGTTCTATTTGTCTTAATAAACAACGTTTTGCCTTTCCACTCTTTTCCCTTTTCTTTTAGAAATAAAATACGTTTTTACAATTTTTTAACATATTTTATTGATAAAAAATGAACTTATTCATTAATACTGTTTATGGTATCACTATGAGTTACTAATTAATCGAGGTATGTCGTCCAGATTTTATATTCTTTAAGACTATATATAATATAAGTGATTATAAAATAACTTGATTAACAATAATAATATGATGATCAACATTTATCTAGCATTAGAAAGAAAAAATTAAGTTCCATTTGTTTAATCGGTATATATAAAATTTGAACTTTAACACCTTTATTTGCAATTTCAACACAAATGTTCTAAGAGTATTTCTCAAAGCGTACAAATTTATTGAAATGTTCTTTAATATTATTAATGTGTGTAAATGTCTAAATAGATTATTGTAAATGTTAAGATTTCACAAAATTAACACTTATAATTGTACCAAATAGATTCAATAGTTTCTTTTAAAACACTTCTTTTTACAGTCTCTAGTAATTTGATTAATAGATTAATAATATATTGAAAATATATCAATATATTTGTAATATATGAGTAATATATGAATGATATGTTAAAAATATATGGTCCAAACTAAATAACTATGAGTGATTAAAATTGATTGATTAAGAATAGTAAATAAGTTTAATTAACAGTAATATTTATAATATTAGCTATACTGACACTTTGTACAAAGTTTACATATGAAAATTCGAAAGAATTAAAAAATCGAAATTTTAAGAATTACAATAAGTTGCATGGTGACTCTAGTGGTAATTTTTCATAATTTATTCAAGATTAATAAATTAGCGCAATGCAAACATTTGAAACATTCTGTAATGAAAATTAAAAAAATTAATAATGTGCATATTTAAAAAAATAACATTAAAAGAATATT
This sequence comes from Psilanteris sp. ZL-2020, assembly GCA_022817085.1. Taxonomy (NCBI): domain Eukaryota; kingdom Metazoa; phylum Arthropoda; class Insecta; order Hymenoptera; family Scelionidae; genus Psilanteris; species Psilanteris sp. ZL-2020. The sequence continues at coordinate 24,611 of JABFQC010000663.1, forward strand.
TGAGCTAATGTTATTTACC
>JABFQC010000664.1:0-24619 GCA_022817085.1 Psilanteris sp. ZL-2020
CCTAATAACATTGCAAAAACTTAATTCGTTGGCTATTTCTTTAATTAAAACTTTATTTAACAAATAATATTCACATAATACATACATCAGAATAAATTAAATATAAATCTTATAACCAATAATTTCAATATCTCTGAACTCAACGCTGAATTTCACTTAGCTAAATTTAAAATTAAATTTCAATTCAAATATGGATTTATTTATTAAAAATAAATGACACATCACAGACTGTTCGCAAAGGCGCACTCTAGTTCGCGATCGGTTGATAGCTCCCTCTTTTTGTATACGAACATGGACACATCATGAGAATTAAGAAAAACAATAATGGAGGCCTGTAATGTTGTTGAGCGCGAAGTTGATAAAGTTCTATCGAAATTCGGTATAATCAGTGGTCATGCGGATACTGTGCTAAATGATTTGATCAATTATATTGATTTGCTAAAAAAGGAGCTCGAAAAAGGTGAGTGTTTGTGCCGCTTCGATCGATTTTATTAAATCTCGTAACAAAGCTTGTGGAACTGTTCGTAGCAGTACAAAAAAACTTTCTAATTTTTCTACGTTCAAGTTACGTCAGAAAGAAACACTGTTATAAACGAACTCGAATAACATTAATCTACAAACAATATGTAGAATAATTGATATTGCAATAACCTATTTTCTTATATACATTAAATGACAAATAAAGCATTGCTGCACACAAAATATATATACATATATTATATATATATATATATATATATATATATATATATATATATATATATATTACTTATATATACACATATACAATAATTTAAGATTTCTGTTCTATTTCTAAATATAGATGAGAAATTACAATAATTTCTTATGTTGTTAGATTATATACTTAGTCCCTAAGTACACTTAATAATAACAATGATGAAAAAAATGTTTTGTTTATTTTTTAAGGTCATTTATTTATTAAATTTTGTTTTGATATTTAAAAATGCATATTACATTATTTGACAAGAATGAAATCAGATATGTGATATAAATATAATTATTTTTTAGCTCCGCCTCAACATGCACTCACACAGGGTCAAGTGGAAATATTGAAACAGGCCATGACCAAAGTAAAAGACACTGTACAACGATTAACAACAGATCATCGTGATTTACACAGCACTGTATCAAAAGTAGGGAAAGCTATTGACAGAAATTTTGTAGCTGATTTTGCTACGACGAGTCGTGATGATGTATTTTCAGGGAGTGATAAAACCCACCTTCTTAATCAAGTCATATGTCAACATTTTTACCGCCAAGGAATGCTTGATATTGCTGATGAATTGGCAGCAGTAAGTGTTAATAATGTATTTCAAGGTCATTGGCATTTAATTTATGTTTCTTTCATAAACAAAATAATATATATTATAGTAATTGTCATATGAACCATAATGTGGTATTAAACTTATAATTAAATATCATTTTGTAGATATTAAATAATCAAATCAACATGACTATAATGTAGTTTGTTTACTTATGTTTGGTGGAATAAAATATACTATCATTATATTTATATTTAATAATTATAAGAAAATGTGACAGTTTTAAATTCATTTATAATTGACATATTAACTGCTTTTTAGTTATGACTGTACTGAATGACATTATTTTGAATTTATTTTATTTTATTATTTTGAGTATGACTCTTCCTGTTTTGCATTTTCTTGTTTATTACTATTAAAATACATATATATATATACAGACTAGTGATATTTTATTTACATATATGTTATTATATAAATGTAATTATCAAGAATTTTGAAAATTGCAGGAAGCTGGAATCAAGACTGATGAGGGCAGAAAAGAACCGTTTACAGAATTAAATTATATACTTGATTGCCTGAAGCAGAAAAATTTAGAACCTGCTTTAGAATGGACTTCAAAACATAGAGAAGCACTTGCCGCACAAGTGAGTTTTATTAAATTAATATATATAATTTAAAAATTTCGTTAACGATTATATAAATTTTATTATGCAAACATAATATATAAATATATAAATATATATATTATTTCATATTTATCTACATTTTTGGGTATTTATAATAAAAACACATTTTCATATTCTTCATATGTTATGAAAGCAAAAAATTGAATTTCTGCAAAACTTTTATTTAACAATTAAATTATTTATTTATTATCAATTAACGGTTAATTGCCATTTACATCTACAGTACATAATAAATTAGTTTACAGATTATAAAGGAAATATAATTACAACAATTTTAATACTTTATACCAGTCATAGATCAATTATGGTTCAAAAAGACTTAGTCCTAATAGTGACAAAAGATTTCGTTTTGATGAAAATAGTTCGGAATAGTTTTTGAATAAATTATGTTTCAAAATTTAAAATTATAAAATACACCTGCATATTATGGAACTATAGAATATAATAATAGAATAATAAGAAATGCTAATCCATTTTTTAGAGTTCATCTTTGGAATTTAAACTACATAGACTTCACTTTATAAGATTAGTGCAACAAGGTCCTAGCAAACAAACTGAAGCTATTATGTACGCTCGAAAACACCTTACACAGTTTGTTAATCAGTATGAAAAAGAAGTGCAATCCTTAATGGGAACTTTATTATATTTACCCAATGGTATTCAATCATCTCCATACAGTTACTTATTGGATCCTACTATGTGGCTGGAAATCCATGATGTGTTTACTAAAGAAGCTTGCTCGTTATTAGGTTTAAGTATGGACAGTCCATTATCAGTTTGGTAAGTTATTATGTATATCATTGACATAGAAATTAATCAATGGCTTACAATCACATCAATAAATTGATTCATATGTTTTAGCATAAATGCTGGAATTACAGCACTACCAGCTTTACTAAATATAAAGCAAGTAATGCAACAAAGACAAGTCACTGGTATTTGGAGTGGTAAAGATGAACTTCCTGTAAGTTGAAATAAAATGAGTTAATAATGAATTGTTCTGAAACGATTTTATTATAAATAAAATTACTGCAAATTTATAGATTGAAATTGATCTTGGTAAAACTGGTCGATATCATTCAGTCTTCGCATGTCCCATTCTACGTCAACAGAGCACCGAAAATAACCCACCAATGAAGCTTGTTTGTGGTCACGTGATTTCACGGGACGCTTTGAACAAACTCACCACCGCGAATAAGTATGCCATTGTTTTATTATTCAAATGATGTACTGATATAAAAACACCATTTAAAGAAACCAATTTGTCTCCAGGTTGAAATGCCCATACTGCCCAGTAGATCAAAATCCAGAAGATGCAAGGCTTATATATTTTTAGATTGCTGTGATAATCATAGTATACAATTGAAGTATCCTATAGTCTTATAATTTTTGAATTATGGAATTTGTTATGAAACCGAGTATATTGCTTTTCTATCGAAATTATCATATGTTTTTCAAGATAATAAATAAGTGTTTTATAATTTCGATGCGTAAACAAGATTTGAGGAGTATACTTTAATTATATATCTTCAATTTTATATAGGTTCATAAAACATTTAGGGAAAATTGTGTTAGAACATCTCAAATAAGTATGTGAACTTGAACTATTTGGACTAACTTATTGTGTTTTCAGATTATGTGAATATAATAGGAATGGAAATATATGGATAATGTATTATGTCTAAAAATTGTTTTATTTTACATGATTAATATGTAATGATGTGCTTTTTAAATGAATTTTCGAATGAAAAGATTTGTTTTGTTTGTCAATATGATTATGTACTTCAAATGGTTCAAGTTCATATTAAAAATTGTTCTGACGTGTTTGAACAAAGTTTGTTATAATAATCAATAGCATAATGTAGTTTCTTCTGTAGTGTAAATGTTTTTTCATTCCTTTTGGTATACTAACATGATTTTTCAAATTGTTAAGAAAATTTGAAAATCAACGCACTTATTTTGCATTGACTATAAATTATTCAGTTTATAGTAAGTTGTTAATAATATACAATTGTTTTAGAATAAATATGTTTTGAAGTAATATTTTTTTATTCATTTGACTTTAGAAACAGCATCATTATTAAAACAATTGCATTATAAAAGACTCTGTTCGAACATGATTGAACAATTTTTACAACACTCCTATAATAAACGACCACTCCATAATTGTTAAATTTGAAATTTTCTGTGTGAATGTTAAACGATAATTTTAGATTTTTATTTATTTTACGTTATAATTCTTATAGATACAAATTATGATGAATTAATTAGAATAAAAAGTAGCTCAATTTTTACTTTATTAAGTTTTGTAACTCGTTCTGAAATGTATTCTTTTATATATGAAATTTGAACATTATTTTGGCATTGTTTAATATAAACATGATTTAATTAAGCTATCGATTATTCTTTTTGGTGCTTTGAAGGTTAGATTATGCGTTAAATTTAGAATTGTTCGAGTCTCTGTAATTATATATCACAGAGAAATTAAAAGATTTAGTACAAAATCAAAGATATACAAGCCAAAGTAACATTTTGAAACTCTTGCAGATAATAATATAGTGCTTCGAAGGTTCATCAGAGGAAACATCGACTTTCTACTTTTACGTATAGTTTCGTCTCATAGTCGTTATGTTTATTTGTGTTTTTCAAAAGTCGAAATATATATGTGTGAATTTATAACTACAAATATTATAAATAATTATCAGAATTTGAGTTCGTGTGGAAGATAGTGCTATGATATATTAATATATATACATAATTTATATTAATATGTATATATATATATCAACGCAATTATTAAGAATATTAATAATTATATATTTATTTATATCGGAGACACAGTTCAGTGCGTAACTTACGGAACTATTTAATCATAACAATTTTAACAATTTTCGATGCAATGTTAAAACATTTTAACGCATCAGCAGAGGTAGCAATTTAATGCCTGAATTGCCTATCAGTAAACGTTAATTATACTGATAATCCTAAATACTCTACATTTAATAAATTGTATCACTATACCGATTGATATGATTTATTGTATTAATGGATGGACTTATGGGTAACGTGAATATAGATTTTAAATTACGATTAATACAACTAAATGGAAAACTAAAAATAATAATGAAACTGGCGTTTCGTTATAACGCCATGCGAATTTATCTCAACAAATTAACATCTAACCGTTAAATGAGTCTGATGACACATGTTTTAGAATTATTCATTTTGTTAAACTGTTTTTTATAATATACGAATACATCGGAAAATAAACACGTTACAAATAAACAAATCACGTACGATTTAGAATTTTACATTTAAAAATCTGACTTCATACACAAAGTTTTGTATAGGTTTAAAAATTATAACTATTTTGTTTAACCGATTTTATTAATAAAGTCTTGTATCCTAAGAAAGTGGTGTATTGCGATTGAAATTGAATCTTATTATTGATTTATTAGTATTTAGGAACCATGGTAACCGTTGTTTTTGTTTGTTGATTAGGAGCGTTGGTGTTGTGTAAAACTTAATAAGTAAATTACTATAACTTATAGTGTATTTATTAATATGAATGCAAGGTAAAATTATAAATTTTTTATTATACATACAATATACATAATGATTGAAACTTATTGATTTTTATAGCGTTTCTAAAAAAGAAAGTTTAAAAAAATCATTGAAAGTCAAATCGGAGCAACCATTACCAACTAATATGTTAAACTCGGATAAATCTGATCAAATTTATAATATAGATGATTTGTCAGCGGATGATTTATATGATTCTATACTTGAAATAAACAAGAATCCTATTGAACCATTTGCATTTTTGAGTAATTTATTAGATGATGATATCGATAAATCTGTAGAAACAACAGAAATAGAAGTATATTTTGTATTTGATTGTAAACAAATTTTTTCATTTTTAAAAATTTTATCTTAATTTATATTTATTTTGATCTTAAATACAAATATATTTTTTAATAAACATACATTTTTATTTAGATGTGTATTAACGTAACTTTCAATTAAATATTGTAACAATAATAAAATCCAGACAAACTTAATTTGAAAATATATTATTTAATGTTTCCTAAGAAATATAATATTAAAAATTAAATTAAAATACTATATAAAGTTGCACTCGAAAATATTGTAATGAATTTAAAGAAATATTGTATATTTAGAATAAACTTGCTGAACTTCGTAAACGAGTGGAATTGAATAGAATTTTACTGGAAAATACTCACCGTTATGTAAAAGATGCGATGTTTTTATGTGAAAATAAGGACTTTGAAAATCATGGTAGGTAAAAATTTGGGTACATCATTTGAATAAATATATTAATATTTTTTTAATTCCATTACAGATAATGCATCACTTATGGACAATTTTGAGAGTAATAATTTGATATTTAGTTCAGTGTATGTAAATTTTTATTATAATTTCATGTATATTTATAGGCGAATTAAAGTCTACAATGGATGAAACTATGAATATACTGGATTGCGTGAAAAAAATTTCTTCTGGAGAAATGTTATACGAAGATCTGCCAGAAGACTTAATTAAGAATCTGAAAATAGAAAATCAATGATATTTGTTTCATTTATGCCGCAAGAATTAAATAAATGTAATTATAAATGAAATTATAAACTTTCAATTACATTCAATTCATTACGTTTATTGGAGTCATATAAATAAGAAAGACATTCGTTAATGAAACATTTATTTCAATAATCAATGATAATGATTTGTTAAATACATTACAATTTCCACATACACATAGATTCGATATACACACATTCAAAATGTTTTAATGTTAATAATATTCAAACTACTCTATTCAAAATTGTAACATTGGCTCTACTTTGTTTTTCAAGCATTACGACTTTTAAATTTCATGATATATAGAGAGACTGCACGTAGTTAAGAGTTTTTGAATTAATTCAAGAATGTCCTAAATCCACATAGAATTTCAATGGTGTGAACCAGAGGTTATATCATCACCACATTACGACAAACAATTTTCAATTAAAATCCTTAATCATCATTAATCATTATATTAGTCATTAATTTCTGAAATTCAACATATATTTTACGTACATAATATCATCAAGCAATTATGCATATATTATGTATATAAATATACATTACGTTTCATACTGAAAATTCTCGTCGTTGCTCAACATCAGTTTTCCAAAGTCGACGCACTATCATATCATTCTTAATAGCATTGTACTTAGTTCTATAAATTAATCAATATATATTTATATTTCGTTTGCAACTTGTTGCTTTTATTTTCCTACTAGCACAAGTCAATTGTCGGACCCTTACACCAGCTGATTACACGTGTACTTGTTATAATATATTAATAAGTGTTCCAATGTCTTAATGGAAGTTCATCTCATCGCAAGTTCGCTTTATGAACTTGATTCCCACATTTGGATTATCTTAACTTATTCACTTGCTCGATTCAATGAAATCTTGTTCAACTGATTATATTTTGATTGATAATAATTAGTTAACAAAAGCAAAGAAGAAATATACATTTACATATTTATACCCATATGGCTTTTATGTTCAAATCCTGGTTGAACAATTCTTATAGATACTTATATGGAACACAATGTCTATAAGTTCCTGTGCGGATTTTGTCCAAAGTTAATCTTTTTTCATAAGAATATTCTATATTATTTGGAGTTACATGACTTTCTATAAGTCAATTACACTCGGTTATCTGGAAATACAAAAATTTCTATATGGTTCTATAGGTTTCTGTAAGAATTTTGCAACAGGAATTATATTAGTTGCTTAAGTTAAAATCAGTTGCATGTTCCACATATGATAAAGTTAATCGAATAATTAAAATATATACATATAATGTTTGTTTGTTTAATACATCAATACAAACTTCGTCATATTTGAAACATTAAGTGACATCAGATTTGTATTCTGAAACTGATACTTCTCAAAGATCACATATAAAATACGGTGATTTGTGAAAAATGTGAGCCTCCTAGTGTTTGCGGAGAGTTGCACTTTCATTGCTTATTGTCTGTTCACAATAGCAGCCCTCGACGAGTCACTAATTTCAAATCCTTACAAACACGAATGAAATTTTGAAATCAAAACTAATAATAAAAGATTACACAATCATAAACACAGTTAGTGAAACATAACATATGAACGTTTCTTACAAATATTTGATTTTGTTTCAAATCTCCACAATAATTATAACTATCTTTTTCAATTTTCCTTTAATTAGATTAGAAATCACAATCAAAAGGAATTGATATGTTTCATTACAATATGTTAACAATGTGTTTTGTTGCAGTCGGTTTTCAAAAAGTTTCTTTGATTACAGGTTCAATGCAGACACAAGATTTAAAATATACATTGGCTCGGCGAACTTTGGAATTCAAGATCAAAATTGGTCTAAAAAAAGGAACTCATACATTTATTATTTTATTTAACGTTTTCAACTTAATTGGAACAAACGCGTCCACAATTTTTGTTGTAAACATTTTCTATTAATGGAATTATATCCGTTTGTTTTGCAATACACTCGTATAAGTTTGATGCCAAATGTAATAATCAAGCAATCATTATTTATTTGTACCATGCTAACTCATATAATCGTGTTAAAATTATACACTTTCTTACTGAAGGCAACAGTTTTATTTAATATTGGTGTCTTGAAATGTGCTGCACAATAAATGAAGTCTGACACACGAATACGAACTGAACAATGATCTCATCAACATTACAAGGTTTCTTTTATACTTCTGTTATCATAAAGTTATATTTATAAGAATGTATATCCCCTATTCAGTATGCGTATGATATGTATTACAATAAATTGTATGACATGCACGATTTATATACTTTGCTTGTGTATTTATTAATTTGTTCCTTAAAAATTGCATATAGTACATCGTCGAATTTAACCAAATTTAATTTATCATATACATTTTGCATACATAGGAATACACCTCGGAATTACTTTATATATTTTATTACATGACTCTTAAGTATGAATAATCACAACACGCATATACCGTTCCTTAATAAACAATCGTAAATTATTGCTTGCGTGATTTTAACTCGATTGAAACAAGCCGATGAAAACAACGTTAACAATTTCAATGCGTTTTTTCCTTCATCGTAATATATATTCGTCGTTTCCAAACAAGGCGCAACTCACAGTTGCCTCGATACAGCTTCTTATTGTTTGTACAGCAGAATTCTGTTTTCATTGATGCTATTTGACTAAAGGTTAGTTTATTACAAGTTACTTCACTGTGATTAATGTATTTGTATAACATGACTTGGTTAACTGCATTAATTGTTACAAATTTGTACTCCATACTAAATGTTACAATGACTACGATCGACGAACGACGCGTTAAAGTCGCGCACGAACAATTGCAACGGAAACAGCAAAAGTCGGCTGCCCTTGAAAATATAAACATGACTACATCGTGCAACGAATCGCGCTATCTAATTTGAACCAATTATATATAGAACATCTGACTAAACTAATGTTTATTGGATCTTCAACCGTAGCCCACTTTTGCCAGGTTTGTTGCAATTCGTTCGACGCGACGCCTCTCCGCGGAAGAGTTACAAAATCAGTTTTCCCAATTGGATGAATAACTCAATTTTTGTTCGTTTCGACTCCTGCACTTGACGATCATATAAACCGTGTAATATTGAAGGGACATTTCAAACGATAAACAACTGCATATCTCAATTGCATGCCTTCGTTGTATTCTGGTTATATATAATAGGGTCGCTGCGTATCATGCTTTTGAACAGCGTCTAAGCTTCTTATTCTCTGATTGCATCAGCAATTCGAATAGTTATTACACCTCCAGTCTCGCTTACTCATTTAAACTCTGAGTGGTCTATCTACAGCGCCATTGAAAAACAGCGAACCGAAAAAGCAACCGCGGAACAACTCTGGTCAACGAAATCGCACATTCGCATATCGAATCGTAGCGTCAATACACACGCCGTGCATTGGATCATTATATTATACATTACAAGTTAGCGCGGTCGCGCCGAGATAAAGAGATCGCTGGAGCGACTAAAAGTACTCATTGCTGAATCACAGCTTTTGGTGTGGATTTTATTTTTGTAATTGTGAAATTGTGAGTGATTCGTGCGAATGACCGTGAGCAACAAAATAAACACGAGTAATTTTTGGTTTTGAATTTGGTAATTTCAAAAGAAAGTAGTTTTTGTATCACAGAAATCCAGTAGAATTCAATTTCAGCTATTTTAAATGGGGTTTGGTCACAATTTATTATCGATGATTAATCGTGACGTCATTAGTCAGTACTTTCTGTACGTGTGGTGAAAATTCATGATTAAATTTTTTTTTCTTTATTTATATTCATAACTTCAACTACTTTGAATCATATTTTTTATATATAAAAAGGAGAATATAATTTTTCAAAGCAATTTTAAAATTTCTATTGTTATTTTGGATCAAGAAATTGAAATTTAGGAAACTTGCCATTTTTGATTGGAGATTGCTGTAAACTTATTAAACTTTTTAACATTCATTTAAATGAATGAACATTTAAAATATTAAAAACAATTTGAGAATAACTCTATTTAGGTGTGATTAACTATTATATTACATTAATTATTAAGGTACAAGCGTTGGTCAAGTGGATACGTCTAGAACTCGTACGCTGAAGGTTCCGAGTTCAATTCCCGTCGATCATACATCAATTATTAATGAAACTAATGACCGATTGTACAGACAAAATCTATCATATTGTGAAAACCACACATAAATGAATTTTGATATAAAGAACACTGGAGACAGCGGTATATTTTTTATTTGGTTTTAATAACTACAAAAAACGAGTTATATTAAACATTACTATAAGTTTGGCATTCCAATGATATCGAAGCGAAAATAATGGAATATTACTACACTACTAAAGTAACTTTTCAAATACCATACAGGACTTTTTATTATACACGGAGAGAATATTTGATTGGAATGAATAAATAAATATGTGATTTAAATAAATGTTTTACTGAATCAGCCAATGATTTATCTAACTTGAAACAATGTTTATTAGTTACAGCTAAACATTATTCTCCGTGTAAGATATTGTAAAAATTATTATAAAATTTGTGCACAATACAATATCATATAAGAAAGTTTGCTAAAAAGATATAGTAATTTATGTTATAACTTTGTTCTACATGTACTTTTTGCCTTAAAAATCTATTAGAATTATAAATAATAATACTACAATCTATTGTTGAAATAACAATCTCCCTTGTAGCGGGTATCAAAGTCAAGTTTGTAGATTAAAATTTGTGAAACAATTACACATTTTTCTTAAATGTTAAAGTACTGTAACTTTTGTTTCCCGGTAGCACCAGATCCAATACTATCATATATTGGAATTCATATGATCGATTAACGACACATAGCGCTATTAAATAGGATATCAATTTATTCAAATAAAAATTATGAAGCGACTAATCTTCTCTCCCAGTGCACGACTCCACGCAACTCTTAAGACACAAGACAATACATTCCGTTAAAACGCGTTCCTCTCAGGGCCGACTTTGGATTTGCAAAATTGTCCACCGCGCGTTCCGTCAGCTTCGGGCCCGTCGTGGGCCTCGCGTCCGTCCATTCGCGAAGCGGAGAATTGTGCAAAAATTGTTTGCGCGATAATTCATAAATAGTAATAACACTGATTGCGCCGTGGCTCGTCGGTTGCTCGACCGTCGAATTGACTCACGTTTCGTACCGGGAGTAGGGCCATGAAGCCCTATTGTTTTACGGGATCCGCAATGGAAGTCTTGCCGTGAACCAAATATTTAAGAACCGAAATTCGAACGCGACGAAAACTGTCCGGTAAGTGAAACGCTGAAACCAATCAGATCGATAATTCGAACTAAACTGATTCGGCGAAGGCTCGCTTTTGGCGCCAACCCGAACCCCGTGCCAAGTACAATGCACGTCCCGATTAACTCTGGTTTGGTCTACAACTACGACACCGATTACAACGACCTAGATTATACCGATAGGTTTAGGCTTTGAACGGGCTAATGCACCTACGTTATGCGCAACGCGTGATCAAGCGGCGTTGTTGCAACTCGCTTTGACACGAATAAAATTGTTCCGAGCGAACAGACACGACAAGAAGAACTTTAGCTAAACGTACAGTTTCGTTTCAACTACTACAACGTCTACAACTCGGTTAATATAAGTCTAATTACGTTTGCGGTCTACGAGTGACCCTACGTTTGTGTACCTACGTGTTCCGACAAGTCAAACCGGCGAAATGGAAGCCTCGAGCCTCCCACCGCGAATCCTCTATTTTTATTTTTTTCACAAGACGGCCGAGTGGCCGACGAGCCGCGCGCAATGCTTCTTCGTTATAGTAATAGGGGGAGGGTTCGCGCGATCGGTCACTTCCAAATAAATTCAACGTAACCGACTAAAGCGTCGCCGTTCGCGCGCGCCATCCGCCGGGGGGCTTCGTCGTCGGGACGCGCGACCGTTTGGTTGGTTGGTGCAATGTCGGCTCGGCGCCATTGGTTCATTACTGATCAATGCAAAAAGTCGACCGAATCGGTGTCTCGCCGATGTTGGGAACTCTTCATCGTGCCTGGTCGCGGTGTCGCCAGGCTTCCCTGCAGCCATTCAGGGAACCCAAACCAGGCGGTTCTCCGACGTCAATTTTGAATTTGGATTCGGCGCCGGCGCGCGGTCGGTCGGTCGCGGTCCAATCGGATTCGAGCGCGGCAAACTGCCGGCGCGGTAATAGTGGTGTCTCCAACGACTCTATTATAGAAATGATAATAATTGTAATATACACACTGCATAGGATGAACCCTTGCCTCGGACTTGCTACAACTTCAGAGACATGTCTCGATGCGTATCGGTAATTATGGTACGCGTAGCTCTGGACATGCGCCATGCATATTGTTTTAATGAAAGCCACTAGATACGGTTGTAATGCGCTTAAATGTAAGATTCGTAACACGTCTTGCTTTCCGATTAACGGCGGCCCGATCGTTTTTTGTTACAGATTCATTCATCTAGTTTTCTTTGTTTGTCGTCGTTTAATATACTCTTGTCTACAAACTACTTTTTTTGTTTTTTTTTTTGTTTTTTTTTGTTTTTTTTTTGTTATATACCTAACGAACGCGGTCAAGAAGTAAGATTACGTTTGGTTGTACTCTCTGGGTTGTTCGGAATCGGAAATCAAGGTACTTTGCTGGCGTAAACAAATGCGTACAACGTCTTACTTATTGAAGGTCGCGCGTTATTACATCTAAATAGAATTTTTCAACAAAAAGGGCCATTTTGGTGATTTTTGAAGAACGCAATATGTTTTGTCGTTCAAAATAACGATTTTTTAAAAATTAACATTAATTGCTGAAATTGGAATAAAGAAAACAGGAATTTACTTTTTATATTCTTAAGAGGAAGAGGGAGGGGGAGGAAGTTGTAGAGGATTATTCTTGTTTTATGGACAAGTGTTTGTATTTGTTGAAAATTGAGTGATTAATCAGATTGTGTTTATCTTGGAAATTACTTTGAATTGTCTTTTTTCGCCGGACGGAAAATGAGTCGTAGTAAAGTGATTCGCAATATGTCAGTTAACGTTCTGAATTATAAAAGTAAGGTTGCTTTAGGTCGGTTGAAGTTATTGTTCCTCTTCGTCGTTTTGGTACGTCACGTAACGCACGGATGACTTTTCGCCTATTATTAACGACTGAAAAAAAATAATGCGAAATTATTATTATTAATTTTGATAAATGAAAATCTATAAATATAAAGATTAGTTAATAAGCAAATTTAAATTACAGTAAAATAATTAAATATATTGATAAGAATAATAAACAAAACTAAAAATATAAATTTAGTTTATTTTACTACACTGGTGTTAAATTTCTAAAATTGCTTCGTTATAAATTTTAAACGTGTAATAATTTTCTGCTATATTGAATATATTGTCACTTATATTTATTAATATTAAACAAATATAGATTTTTAGATATTAAAACGTTAATTAAATATGTTCTGCTGATACTATTATTCTTCATTGATATCAAGCTCTTTCAATAACATCCATTCATACAATCTCATTATTTACCAAAATATTGTTCTTTTATTTTATTTATTGTTGTTAATAAATATTTCTCAGATAATAAGTGAATTTTTTAGGTTTAATATTTATAAAAAATATATACACCATTACAAATTTATTACACAATTTCAAAAGTGATTAATGACTATTTATTGTTATTTAATTAAAGAACATATTTTTATATTAATTATAGTTTTTTTAGACTATTTTAATTGCAATAAATATCATACCCTCTTTTCTTCCTTCGTTGGTGGAGCTTTCAAAAAGTACATTAGTGGAGCATAACAGAAACATAATATTGCTATTCCAAAAAGCATCCACTCGAACCCTATGGTGTTAACCAGTGTACCACTTAACGCAGGACCTAAAATAAATAAATAATTCATTACAATATTGCGTTTCAATTTGATTATTTGTGTACATAAAATCTAAAATATTTAAATATTCTTAATCCATTTAGTATGTTTACAAATATTTCATCTATAAACAAATATTTACTTATCATTCATTGAATATATAATAATAATAATAATAATAATAATAATAATAATAATAATAATAATACATTATCTAAGTATTTATATATTTTTGTTTTTAATTTTCTTATTCTAACAAAAACTATCACTTTGTTAACTTTAATCAATTATATAATTGTAATATTGAATACACAACTTCGTTAGTTATTTTGATGTCATTAACAAAATATGTAATATTATTTAATAATTTTGATTTATGAAATATAATTGATATTACAAACCTATCGCAAATCCTAAACAAAAGGCAACATCGCCGATAGCATAAACGCTGCCGTAAACTGCTGAATGCCGAATATCAACTAAATATCCTAATTCGGGCATCATCGAACTGTCAACCATTCCGATTGCAAAACCCAAACCAGCATTAGGGACAATTAAATGATCTATGCTCGTTGCTAAGGGTATCTGGAATAATATAAATGTATACATTTTGCAATGCCAAATATCTGTTACAAATATTATTATAATACATAATTAAATGTTATAACTATTTATGACAATTGTCATAAATTAACATTTATGAACAACTGAAATATATTTATTCTATGTTTGTTTTCAATTTTTTTATTCCAACTGTATTTTACTTTTATTCTATTATTATATCTTTATAAGAATATAATTATTTACTTACACACATTAAACAAATGCCAATAACAATCAGCCCTATCAAAGACGCTAACCACCTAGAAATGACAAAGTAGTTTAAGATAATAAATAAAATTATATACACATTAGAAAATCAATGGTGTTATGTTTTCACAAATATTAACTTGGATCAATAACATTTCCATTGAACTTATAAAAAAAATACGCCCGAACAGGGACTCGAACCCTGGACCCTCAGATTAAAAGTCTGATGCTCTACCGACTGAGCTATCCAGGCGCCTGGTGGTTGAGTCAAATGATTAGATCCCACTTCAAATCGAGCGTTCGTATTTTATACAAGCAATTACTACTCATTTTGTAAAGTTAAATTATTAACTACTGTGTTCTACAATATATGCAGATTATCTTGTTAATGTCATACGTATTATTTGATACAATTTTTTTGGTTATTCATTTTATTAGTACATTGGAAATTTGCATATTTTATGCATTGAATAATATATTTACATTTTTGAACTTGCTTAAACAAACATTCAACTAATTTTAAACAAATTTTTATATCATTTATGCATTTATATAAAAGATAATAATTATAAATAAACAATTAAATCCTTAAAAACATTTTAATTTTAAACATAAATTATTTAGTTTTATTACTAGTACTTAAAGGAAATAATAAATAAAGAAGGTAATATAATATCTTGTAATTTTAAGAGATTGTTTCATTTGAATTAATTTTGAGTTATGGTTTGACAGTGTAATGATAATTGTATAGTAATTTATTGTATACCTTCCCATTCTGTGTCCAAGTGGTCCAAAAAGATTCGTACCAATAAGATAACTAATACTTGCAGGTAAAAATGTGGCTCCTTGTTTCCATCTACTTGCATCCATTGTATCCATCATCCAAATAGGCAAACTTGGCTCTAACATAGCGATTCCCATATTTGCAAATGTAATAGCTCCTGCAATTTTTATGCATTTTATGATTGTGAAACTGTTATGATTTTTATATTCGTATCAAATAGTAATTATTTAATTATTTCACGAATAATACAAATACTTAGCAAACCCAATTTCATTTATATTAAGCATTTTCAAATTAAAATTATAATCATTTAATTATACAAAATTTCCTAACAAGAATATTATGATATAATACAGAAAATGTCTGTAGACTATTTTCATTAAATTTTAATATACAATTGATATTTGAAAATATTAATAATTTTTTATTACATTAGGTGTAATCAAACTAGGTTTAACTTTATTGTACAGTCAGAGATATTACAAATGAAAACTTGATTGCTTTCCTACAATTCATTTTGCAAAGGGTTTTCTAATGGAAAAATAATTGTATTAAATATTTGTTTTGTATAAAAATATCAAAAATTGCTGACATTTTTAATTACAGCATTAATTAGGTAAAGTGGATTATTTTAATATAATTACCTGCAGCAAGAATAATGTATGGATCTGTAACTAACGATTTTAAAGAAGGTGGTTCTGCTTCTGTATAAACTACTGAAGGCTGGAGCATAAATAACTGTAACACTGCAAGTAACTCACATTTAATTCATTTATCCAAATAATGTTAACAATCATTACATTTTTGTTATATTTTATATGTCAACATTTGTTTATATTATATATATGGGTCAGTATCAAATTCCAAACTTAACCAAAATCCATACCATAATTTATATACCTATTTCCACAAGTTATTTTTATAACACCATTGTTGTCAATATGTAATCAATAATATTAATCAATATATATATATTCTATTATCTATATAATTTTTTTAATAATCTAAAGTATTAAATAACTATTTTTAGATAATATATTTTCTTGATTATAAAATACAATTTATCCCTATTGTACAAATAATGAACACAAATGTGCAACTTAAGAAAACATATTTAAAGTTTGATTTTAATTTGATTCAGTTGAATCTTATTTGTTGTGAATGTTGTCTTTTATAACCGTTATAAACAAATTTGAGACAAAAAAAATGAAAAATTGTACCAATCTAAAAGTAACCAGGTTTATTATTTGATAAATGAATAACATTGAACTGGAAATGTGATGCAAGAAAGGCCAATATGTCAGGTCGTGTGTGAACAAATTTAATAACAGGCTTGCATACTAACATCCGTCACCAAGTGCGAGTGCCGAGAGAACCAAGAACGGAGCTGACTTGCCAACAAACTCGTACATAACGCCTCCAAACGGTGGTCCAATCAGAACTCCGAGAGCCAAACCGCCCAGTGCAATGCCCATGGCATTTCCTCGTTCTTTGTCGTCTTGATATCTCTCAGCGAGCATGCCCATTCCTATTTATAATTATGCAAATATATTATCTATTAAAATCAAGTGGAATAATATAACCAATACAGACATTAGTGGCTCAGTGATAGCGCTTGCTAAAGCGAGTCCATCCAGAAAGATGGTTTTCGGCTCGCGCTTTTTGAAATATTCTTTTAAGCAATATTTATGGATACGGTATGTAATCCAAAACCAGGATTCATATTTGATTTGTAAACATTTTTGATGCAAAATTTATTTTTTTATAAATACAAAATATGCTGCTTTTATGAAAAGTTTGTTTGTTTATCAAAATTTATCAAAAACAAATTGTTCGTTTTTGTGTTCTTTATGAAAAAAATTTTGTTTGTTGTCAAAAAAAAATTATTGACCCGGTTTGGTTTCAGACAAATTTGGTTTATGACCTTGATTGGGAGACTGCAGACAAGCAGTGATTTGGAAAAGACGATTGGCGGTGCTATGATACTGAGACGTTGAAAATGACGTTTTCATAACTGAGGATGTGACTTTACCTGAAACGCTTGAACAAGAAGACCCAATGCCTTGTAGAGCGCGTGCCAAAAAAAGTATGCCATAACTGCGACCGAACGCGAAAATCAGCGTGGAAATGAACATTATGATGAAACCAGTGAACATAGGCAAGCTGTATCCAATTCTAAAACACGACATTAAGTGTTAATCTTTGTTTTAATGATGAAATGCATAAGAATTTCAATGTGTAAGGATTTTTAATATAAATAAACAAATTATTAATAGAAAACAAGAATTTGTGATGTAAACAAAAGATTTTTAATTCAAATACGTATTATAAACATAAGAATTTTTAATGTAAACGTATAATTAAATTCCTGCGTTTATACTAAATTTTACTGATATTTTTTGTTTCTTCGGATGTTTCAGGACCTAAAAGATAGTTTTTTCATTCAAATAAATATAATTAATATTATGATTTATTGAAATCTCATATCTTCTTTTTACCTTCCTCATCGCGGAAACATTTTGATTACTATAGAAATACAGAACAATAGTATTGCGAAAATTGCGATATAAATAGTAAAAGTTGTATACTTTTAAAAATGAACATTACCATCATTATTTGATTATATTACAGTCTATGTCATCGAATATATTATACAAAAAATAATAATTACAATAGTGTTTTATTTGAAGACACCAACTTCTTAGTTTAAGGCAGAAGCTGTTTTATTACGAGACAATTGAGTATCTTATATTAAGATATCGGTGTCTTAAATTAAGACACGTTTGTAATACAAAAGAGTCCAATTACAAGACTTGTTCACATTTTGTTAAGACATACGTGTCTTAATTTAAAACAATGATATTTTAAATTATGACACGTACAATACGAAAGTCTTATAAGATTTTTGCATCTTGCAATAAAATACCAGTGTCTAATAATTACAAAATGGAGTCTTAAATTAAGACACTTTTACCATATGAAACAGTTTTATTACAGGACACTCGTAATAAGAGTGTGAGATTTTCTGTAATAATTTTACAGTAAGATATCAGTGTCTTAATTTAAGACACTGGGTTCTTAAATTAAGACACGATACAAAAATCTTATAAGACTTGTGCGTCTTATAATAAAACACCATTGTCTTAAATTATCAGAAATGGCCTCTCCAATTAAAACAGTGGTGTCTTAATTTAAGACAATGGTGTCTTAAGTGATGATAATGGAATGTTCAATTAAGACACATTCGTGTCAATTGTTTCAGCAGTGACCGCTCTGTAAATCCGACTATGCATTATACAGTTATTTTGATCCGCTTTTCAAAATTCTTTTGCTTTTACCATTTATATTGCAATTTGTTCAATATCATTCGTTGCATATACATGCACTCACTTATGCGTTAATGGCCCGACAATGGGATTTGCTAATAACTGCACGAAAGCTTTGGAAGCGAACATCATTCCAACCGCCACCGTTTCTTCCAACAAAGCTTTGTGTCTTATTTCTTTTTCTATTTTCATGGAAGCTGTCGCGTTTATCGTTGTAGTTTCTGAAACCAATGACATTTTGATATGAATTAACGTTCGGCGTTATGTTTCGATTTTTCGTCATGGAAAACGCGTCAATACCGATGCTGGTGGACGTAGTGGGCAAAATGAATTCCAGGTGAGAAACATTGCTGTTGATAACGTGAGTGTTTGAGATGCAGGTACATTTCGTTGTTGGAGTTGTAATAGCTTTTTCTGTCGATGTTGTCAACTCAATGGCATTGTCAATATCTTCTAACGTTGCGTTCGGATGTTGAATGTCGTATAGAAATTCTGGAATAATTGGAACTGAAACGAAATCAACACCAAATCGTTACTGGCGGTACTTTTATAAAATTATTTTTGTTATTTGTTATACTTATTTTTATATTCACTACATAAGTCATTCCAATATATCTTAAAAAAGTGTTTATTAAAATCATTCGAGACTCAAATAAAAAAATTAATAAAGTTAAAATACAGACCATCGTACGTTAATTTCTATTTTTACGATCTTATGTAATTTATGTTCCAATAATTTATAATTGAATCGAGTATATGTGTTTAATGACGGAATCATTTAATACAACATCATATCACAGTGTAATATAGTTAAAAGATATATATACTTTTTTTTTTTATTTTTATATTTTTACAAATTCTCCCAATTTTACGGTATAAAATTTAAGTTAAAATTTATGTATTTATACACAGTTTCATCCATACATTTCGTCTACACTTAAAAACAAGTTTTATTGTACTCGATAATAAAAGTAGGAAATGTGAGCAAAAATGTAAATAAACATTAGACCATATCATTGTTTTTATCATTTGTTTGGTAATATTTAATATATTTTTAGAATTGTCTAACCATAATTTATCATATTATTTATATTTTTGCCAATTTTGCCTACTTCTATTATCTGGTTAGGTCAAATTTGTAAGATTATTTTTTTCAGTTTGCACGTAATAATTCTTTTTCTTATTCCATTTCACTCAAGTCGTAGATGTTCACGAATTAAATTCAAACGAAAAAGCATGTTTCTTGCCGAACATAATAACCCTTCCGCTTGTCATTCCATTCGCGTTAATTTATATATTATTCATATTGAAATTCAACCGACAAAGACGCAAAACACAAAGGACCCGAATCGAATTGCGAGCGGCGTCAAATGGCGCTTCAGCGGGGTTCAATTCCCCCGAATGGTATATGTTTTGGTAAATTTTCGCAAAAGAAAAAGGCCCGTCGAATTTGACATTAATCCAATCACGCTGCTTAATTAGCACCCTTTTATCATAAAGGCATCGCTGATTAACGTAATGGAACAAACATTAACTTATTCGTCGCGCGCAAAATAAATGGCGCGTTGTTTCTTTTTATGATACGCGTCGAGCCAAAGGGTCGTTTATTAAAATGTTTCAAATTGATTTTTCCCCTAAAATCTCGGCAAATTGATGGCGTTTAATTGACCCTATCTCTCTCTCTCGCTCTCTCTCTCTCCCTCCTTCATGCGTATGTATTTATTCGCTCGGGCAGAGAGGGGGGTGGGGGTCGAGGGGGTGTAACCCGCGTTTATGTGCGAGTTATTGAATCAGGCGTCATACACATGTATTGGACTGTAGCTTGTACCCGTAATAGCACTCCATAAATGCATGACCACTTATCTGGATTAGTGACGTGACATACGGAGGCCCATACGTTTTCCGCAATCTCAGACGTGGGTGAGTTCGCGGCGAGAGAGAGTGGCTATTGAATTAAACATCGCGCGGCCATAAGGGTGGAAAAGTTAAAAGTTAAAAGAAGCGTGGCTCGGGTGCGTCGTTGCAGTGCACATTTGTAGATTGCGAAATGGGTCAAAGTTAAACCCGCCGTGTCCGAGCTCTTTTCGACCAACATTAATCGAGCCAATAACGTTGATATCGCGCGGTTTAACGCGGAATTAATTTTTGCTTCGTTACGCTCCAGTTCGATGCATGGGGCTTTTGTATGTATATATATATATATATGGGTAAGTGAAAAATTTTATAACGTTGTCAATTGTATGAATATAGTTATAAAGAACAACATTATACATTTTGCCAGTTATAAACTTTATCACTTACCCATATATATATATGTTCAGTTGCATTGTGATCGATTGCTTTCGAGACGGGAGAAAAGGGTTCCCTGTTTATACGGGTTTTTAATTCGTGAATGCTACTCGTTCGAATGGAAACGTTTGTTTATGGGGCTCGGTTTATCGCCGTTTGACAAGTGGTTCTTTTAAACGACGTCGGTCTAGCTTTTAATAAATGATTGAATACGTTTACGGTATTTGTTGTTGTTGTTGCTATTGTTATAGACGTAGAAAAGGATGCGCAACAATTTGATATAACATCTCAAAAGCGGGATATATTTGAAAATCATACTATAAAATTTGTTATATCGTATATTTAAAATTGCTACGTAATTTGAATGTATTATTACGTGAATTGAAAGGTTTAATACGATGTATAGTAATTTTTATTGTACTTTTAATTTAATTTAATTTTTTATTGTATTATACCATTGTTGATAAATATATATGAACGATGTACTTGTTGGGTTCTGTAAAACGTCTATCGCACAGAGGAATTTTATTTTATAAAGGTATTTTGATATATATGCAATTGCCTGGTGGAACAAAGAACTGAGAAAATTTAAAGTTATTTAAAAAAGATCTTTAAACATTAAAGAACATATCATATGAAAGATGAATTATACTTATTATAAACGCAGAGAAATGTTTTGTTGATTCAACAAAAATTATATGTTCATTTAACTAAAATTTTGGTTGAATCAACAAACTATTCTCTGCGTCTGAATTATATATTATGTTCGTTTTAATTATATTATGTTGTGTTATTTTAAAATTCATATTTGTATTAATTATGTATTATTTATTATAGTAGATATTTTTAGTTTGTCATTGTTTTTAATTTGTTTACAATTATACACGCACAAAAATGATTTAGTTGAGTTATAGAAATTATTTTGTTAAGCGTATTTTGTGAATTTGTCTGTGAAGTATATGAGTTGAATAAATTTTTTTGTAAATATTTACACTTTTTCTGAAACGTTTAATATGCTTTTACAAAATTAGTCTGTTGATTCAAGTAAAAAACATTAACAATATGACAAAATGATCGAATTTAAATCATATTTTGTTGATCTAACAAAACTATTTGTTTAGTTAAATAACAACAAAACTATTTAGTTGAATGAAACAAAATTTGTTTGTATCTATAAAATATTTCTGTGCGTGTACATTAATTTAAGTGATATTATTTTGAGACAGTATAATTGTTTTATTATTTTACATTTATTATTTTATTATCTTATATATTTGTAAAAATAAGCCACGTGGGTATGAAATAGAGATACCTTTATATAACTAAATATTATTATTATTATTATATAAAATATAAAATATAGCAAAATGTTGAATGTATGACGTTTGCTCCGTGACAGAAATGTTATGTTAGTGACAACATAAGAGATGTTGCTCTGAATTTGATGGTTTGAATTGGATTGAACGAGGATTGAAGTATGTTTTTGTTGTATTCCAATAGAGTCATCTATTAAATTGAAAATTAATATATTAATTAATTACCGACTGATAGTTATTAATGTAATTACTAAAATTTTATGATATCATGATTTCAAATTATCAAGATTTTATTTCAATCTTCATGCATTTTTTTTTTCACTTTTTATTAATTATGTACATTGAAAAGCACAATTCTACAAATTTGACCAAACTATATAATAATAGTAAATATAATAAAATGTAACTAAATCGTCGTTTTTGTAAATTGTTTTATGATTGTAGTTAAAAGTTATTTATAGAAATATCAAATAGAAAATTGTATATAAAAATTACATAGGCAATACCTAATTCTTATTTTCAATTTAACAAATTGTTTATTATTAATTTTTGATTTCTAAAATATTAAAACAGTTTTATCATTAAATATATAAACAATAAATATATAAACAAATGAATGAAATGTAATTTTGTATTTTATTTGTCGTAATCATGGATTTACCATGCCTTAAAAAGTAATACAAAAAAATTTTTGATTAACATTTTTAACAACGAATTTTTTATTACAAAAAATACTTTGAATGTAAATTGAATCATTTAACAACACACGTTCAAGAAGAAATTTTGTTGTTAATAATAAAAGAAAATTTGGTTTTGTCATAACAACATTTTTACGAAATTGGTTCGCAAAGGAAATAAAACCGTGATTAAATGAACTGAAATCACTAAGTAAATATCACAATACTCAGATTTATCTTTCTTCTCTCGGTTAAGTGTATTAACAAGCGCTTTATTTTGAAATCAACAACGAATTTTAAAATTGTATTATTAATTTGCGAATAAACTGAATTACGAAAAACGCATATACGTTTACCGGACGTGAAAGTTTAAATAATAATAATGATAATATTGTATATTGAATACTGAACACTGACAAATGAGTTCAATTAAGTGAGCTTATTATAAATTTACAACATTATTCAAGCAAAAGTCGATATATAAAAAGATATTCAGTTGCAGTCCTTAGGGATATTGTCTTTAGTCGAACCGAGAATTTCTTCCTAATCCCGGTCAATCCTTGCCATTTTGCTTCTGAGCTTTCAAGGAAGATTCGAAGGGTATTACCACGACTGAGTCTCGTATAATATGATTATTGTATTATAATTTTTTCCACTAAATTGGAGATGTTCATTAATTACCGGTGAAGAAATGTAAAGCTTCATTTTTTATGCTTCGTAAAAGCGTATCATTTGTAACGATATTGGAAACTCAAATATTATCAAATGCGGAAAAAAAGTTATTAAATATACACTGAGAAAAATAAAACATGAAAAATTACTGTTTATAATACTAATTCGGGGCCATATGATAAAAATCGTCAACATTTACTGTTTTTACCAGTAATATATTATTATAAAATATTAATTATCTATGTAAATAACTTGATTTTTTGCTGTTAAAAACAGTAAATTT